>MNPL01003359.1:0-12769 GCA_002081605.1 Tropilaelaps mercedesae | reverse complement strand
TATATATATATATATATATATATATATATAAATGTGTGTATTTGGCACTTTCTCTACTGAAACGAAGTGGTTAGAGGCCGTAAGTAAATCAGTTTCATAATCTCGATGTAATTTTAAAGAAACCATCTCTTGATTCATCTGCTCCGCGTTAAAAGGAAATCGCAACACTCGAAATTAAATATAGATAGCGGTTATTAAGTTCGAATGCAAACTGGAACATAGATTGTAGGTATGTAACATCGAGTTACGTGACTTGGAGCATTCGTGTGTGCCTTGCGACCGAAGGAGACACGCAGGTGCACGGGTTCGATTCCCGCGGTTGCACATTTACCTTTATGGGGTCCGTCTTACAAAGTAATGCAAAAAGTGCTACCGTGGATGTTAACTGTTGGATAATGGTCAGCCCTAAACATATTCAATTGGGTATACAATGTATTCTATAATTACGACATACCGTGCGCTTTAAGAAAATTTAAGATGGTTCCAAACAGTTCAATAGACAACAAGTAAAATATTTTAGGGCATATGCACCTATTACAAATCATTAAATGCCTGCATTTCAATATTCAACACTACCGGTTAACACAGAAAAAACTCGTAAAAAATATTCCATTACTACATTGCGCCATCGATGCATACTAAATGGCATTACTAAACAAATGGCCTTGCCGACGGGCGTTTTTTGACCGTTTTCGATACTTAGAAAGCGAGTTAGAGAAACCATCCGAATAAGCCGTTTTAGAGCGGTTTGACATTTCAGGTTGGATACGTGTAGCCCTATTGCTGTAGCAGGTCCCTCTGAATTGGCCATGCGCAATACGTTTAGAAGTGGACCTCTATTGCGACACCGAAACGAATTTCATTCGCGATTGCAATCAAGACAACCGACCCACCTTGAACAGTTCCCTTCCACCTTGATAGATGCACACTACTGAGCAATCCGCGCCAAAGACACACTATCGCGTTCACTATGGCAAACAACACATCAACCACAAAGTCGCCTGTAAACGTACAGATAGGCGTATTGCCATATGTCCGAACGGCTACCGTAACTGATTTTCAATACTAGCACACCTCCCCTTACGAACAAGTACACGACGGAGTCTCGACCCTCCCAACAGTCAGTTGAATTCTTAGACGCGAAATTGAAAAGCTAACACAGAGCGTGTCTAGCTTTCCTCCTACGTCGCCTTCGTGACCGGACGTTCGGCCAGGATCGGTCAGCGTACACGTCCTATAGTCTCGATTGGTTGGCAGGACCGGCTCTCTCCGTTATCTCCATCGACGTTTGGAGTGCTGGGCACGAACGTCGCCGGATACTCAGTCAAGGAGTGGAGTCGAGAGGGCGTAAACAGAAGTGGAACAAGACGATCTGTGCAACCGCAGCAAAGGCCTTACAGGGATCATGTTCACTCCACGGATTGAATTCAACGACGAGGAAGAGAGATTGGTACAACGGATTCCTGAAATCGAAACAAAGTCGTCAACTGTCGATCAAAGTATGATACGTCGCCGAGTTTCAAACTCTTCCAAACCTCATGATCTTCTTGGTGATCATGCTAGCTCGCGGTATCGCTGCAGTTTTGTTTAAACGTGCTTTTCCAGGCTCTTCCAGTCTCCAGGGGGACAATAAAAAAGGCTCCATAGAGATACATCTTAGAATGACATTTTTTCTCTGCTGTTGATATTACAAGCTGTTGCTCGTAAACTTCTGAGCGTAGAGAACCTTAAAAATTCAAGTGTTTCTTGAATTGTTGTATACGGGCACACACATACGAGCAACTTTCGATATATTTTGATGAATCAGTTGATACGCGCTTTTCGCAACCCATAAATAGACTTAGAATGGCCAAATCTTAAAATGAATCCGGTAGGTCATATGTAGCATAAGCGGTTAGGCCACTTTAGAGCTCTAGTAACACAAGTTAATACCGCGCCCCTTTCAACTATCATATTTAGGATTAGATTTAGGATTAGAATGATCATGGCTAACCTGAACAGCTAACAAGAGGATGTGCTACCGGCAAACAGCCTTGTTGCGTGTCTGTAATTTCTATGAAATGTTTCTTCATGCAATATTTCAAAGCCGCACTTAATCAGGAGATCCGAAGGGAAAATAACACGCTTTTTCCGTTCGGAGAATGGCCACGGTCCGCTCAAGGCCTAGTTCCATCAGGCTGCGCAGATGTTTAACAGGGAGCGGCATAGAAATCCAGACATTTCACTTGACTTAATTAAGTGCAGCGCGCTAATTGAATCTCTCCTTTGTTCCCTAGCTATCAGCGCTTGTTTACGGAACGCTGTTTTCACTTGCCAGTCAGTGAGGGCCAGGGGTAGCAGCGGAAATCTGCCACTCATAGTCCTAGGTAAGTCGGACAGCAGAGAATTTCAAATCTTAGATTCTGGACCCCAAACCTCCGGCCTCGGTTGGATGGCGTAGCAGCGACCACCACAAAAGAGAGCAGGGCCACGTAGACATCTCTGTTCTCATCTTCCCCTAGTCCCCACCTTTCCTCCGCTTTGCTGCTCGTTTTTACTCTTCGTTTCTGCCCTCTCTCTCTTTCTCATAATCACTTTTTTTTCTTAGCTACCTACTCCCCCTCGCCTTGACGCTACCCCCATTTTATCCTCTCGTTTCTGTGTATTTTCTACTAGGAGTGGCCCACCCGAATTCGCCGGGTGGCCTGTTCAACATTGGTCGCTCTGTATGACCGGCCATGTATACTAGGATGTTCTGTAGAATGTGTCCTGTTGTCCTCGACCGCCACCGTTGCCTTGGCCTGAGGAGTAGCTTCCTCCGTTCATGTCTTTCTTTTGGCTTACCTCCTGGTTCACTGGTCTTGTTCTATAGCAGCAGAAGCTGCTGAGAATTGCCCAGAAAAAAAGGCCGTCGTTGGTGCTCACACGCAGGCTGTCTGCTAGAGGTTACAGGCCCGGATCCAACTGGGCCTGCGGTTCCTCGGAGCAACCAATGGGTGTGCTCCAGGACTGGGGAAAAGTCGACACGTCGCTAAAACCTACTAGCCTATCGTACATACTATCCACACATGAGATTCTGACCGCTACGAAGGCCGATGGCCAAAGTAGTGGCTTCCTTTGACCCACCCGCGTCCACGATAAAGGAAAGAGAGATAGATGAGGGATTCCGGAAGGTGGCTTTCTCTTGGTCGTTGGTTAGAAAGAAGGAAGAAAAGGTCTCTGAGATGGCCGGCCATATCATACGTATAGAAAGAATGGCGCAGGCAGGCAGGGACGGCGACAACTCTTTCTCTTTTTTTCTCGTTCCGGAAAGATGGGCGGCCTGCCCTTTATCTCGTTGTCGGAGAGGCAGAAGAGAGCAGAATGTGGAAAGCCTCGTCTGATCCATTCGAGCCATCTATCGCTTGGTGCCGTGACAGCTATAAAGATTGCGGGCAGCAGAGAATACGAAAGGCTAGTGGCGAGCTGGTGAGGGGCGAGAACAGAGACCAGCTGTGTACCAGGGGGTCAGGGCCGCCTACCAACAGATCGTACGTGTGCGTTTGCGAGTGTATTTCTACGTGTAAGTGCGCGTGTCTGGTTGATTGGCGACATTATTGGAAAATGATGCTCACTCACTACTGGTCTCGAGGCTTGTGTGTTTCCCTCGTTATTTTTTTCCCTGCATGAGGATTACGCTTTGAGGTTCTGGCCGGCCTCCGCCTACTTCCGCACCGCTCTCGTTGATCGAATGTGTGAGCAGCACTGATGAAGAGATGATGGGGGTTTAGGAAAAAAGACTCTTATTGACAGACGGAGAGATCCACACACCGCCAACGCCCTCCTCTTGCGTCGACACTGGCTCTGAGGCGGGCTAGGGCGAAGCAACCAAGAGAGCGCTGAGCTTGCGTCTGGCTCTCATGCTGAGCGAATATACTTTAGAAACGTTTTCTCCTGGACTCATATTTCGTTGATAAATATACGAACAGTAGCTAATGTGTATTCGGTTCCGACAGGAGAGTTTTACGGTGCCAAATTTTCCTGGTAATTGTCTTTGTATAAGGACACTTGCTTCATTTGGGCTCAACGTTGCCTTGGACACTTTGTGACGACTAGATCAATGCTTTGAGTCAAGCTTGATTTTTTGGGCAACCTTTGTTGTTGTATAAAACTGAGAGTCTGTAAGTAGGCACCTTGTGTTAAGTACTTCGGTGCAGTGGTTTTTGATAGGTATCGAATATTGCGAGACAATGCACAGTGGCCTGTAGATGATAAACGCCTGAGAAAAGTAACAAAATCAATATAACAATAAAATCGCTTTAGACAGTTTGTCAAAAAACCACCAGAGGGTTGACTGTTAATATTGAATATGAATACCCTCCTTCGAAACAAAAAGTTATTGTTATAAATGTTAGTAATACACGTACATAGTGGTGAAAGGAGTGACTGGCTTATTTATCAATGCATCATGCTTTTTAAAACCTTACGTGTTAATCGTGGTATACTGTATAAAAATTAAATATAGACATAGACCTAACGGAGGTGGTGTCTATTCATGCCGACCCCAAAAGAGATATAGATTGGTCGCGCTTAATTACCCTCACGTCTCTAACCCAGGTAACTCACGTAAAGAGATCAACGTTACTGGAGAATATATATATATATATTACCCTCATGTCTCTAACCCAGGTAACTCACGTAAAGAAATCTACGTTACTGGAGAATATATATATATATATATATATATATATATATATCGAAATTTTTGTCAGCCGAGCCCAGTTTTATATAATAGAATACCCTTTAAGTATTATTGTTTCTAATGAGAAACTCACCATTATTATTTTACTTATTAGCAGAATATTTGCACGTGATTACAGTAGACAATGATTCTCTTTAATGAGAAAGCATGATTGTGAGAAGTATTTAATATTTGTTGGCTATAATTACGAAAATGCCAACTACATGGTACGACACGATACAAATTAATCCTAAACTACTGCACATCACATGACTAGTCTGACTTTTTTCCTCAATGCGATGGATGCCAATAGCACTTCTTGGAACACTTCGTGGAGCTGTTAATCCCAGGCTACAAAGAGTCTTGTTCAGGTTGCCTTAAATGTAACCAACGAGTTACGCCTGTCAACTTGTAAAGGCTGTTCTCCCTGCGGCTAACGAGCGGGAAATAAAGAATATTATAAGATAATTAAGGTGGAAGCTAGAGATGAAGTGTCAAGGCATTTAAAGGTCGTTGCAAAAAGTACATGCTAAGTGACTTCGAATTTCTGACCCTAAAAAGTCCGCCAATTGCACGATCTGTTTTAGGGGAGGCATTTTTCATTTCTAGAGAAGCTATCCCAGTCAAAAAGAACTCCACCAATTCAGAGTTTTTCACCTGATTTGGAGTTACCCCAGCTAATGCGTGCATAGAAGCTTACTTCAACTAACGGAACGTTCATGTTTGACTCGAAGTAACCCGACTCTCTGCAACGGACGAAAATTGAAAGGGGAGTAGCCGTTGACGGGGAAGGTCCTCAAATAATTTTAACTCCGTCGGCGTGGTGTCGACTCATTATGTAGGCGATTACAGCGTCATCCTTAGTCGGTGGATGTAGATAAGGAAATACTTCGACTATTTATTGGTGTATTCGAATGACCTGGACGAAATATCAGATAAGGCGCTGCATACAAATTGAAGCGTCTAATTATCCGGTTCCAAATGGAGATACGATGATGTAATTACACTAAAGTTGTTAAAAAAATAATCTGCCACTAACACAATGGGTTGAATCATTTAAAGGACGCCCGTTTTCTCGTTTGTCTTCTACCAAATGGCTATAATAGAGTTTGGCCGTTCGTTCATCGCTTTTTTTTGTTTTTTGGGCATAACTCTTCGGTCGATCTTAGGATCGGCAGTTCACTTTCGTTTTCGACTTTAACAAACTCTCGATCACGCAAGGGACCGACCGGCTTAGAAATAGCATACTGTGTTTCTCCAGGATTTGAATGGTGCTCATAGATTTTTTATGCGGCGGGTAACACGCCGCTTCAGCGCCTTACAGCACCTCACATGTACAAAAGACTGTTCACTTAGATTGCTTATTGGGTAATTTGCGTAGACGCCGGCTGACGTTTAAGCGATGCTTCCTTGTAATGCCTACATAACACAGTGATTGGAGTAAGAATTTTTTCCACATTTCTTGGTGCATTTAAGGCATGATGAGAATCTATAATGACTTTGGGTTAATGAATGGCATTCGCGCTATTGTGAAATTTGATAGGAATCGTTCATCCGTTCCAAATGAAAGATTTACGATTAGTTGGTGTAGCCAGAAAATATGGACTACATTTTTCGGCTCACATGTCTTTTCTGCAACCTGGGATTTGCTTATCACATATACATAAAACACATTTCAGGCCAGGTAGTTTTGAAAAACCTGTCAATAACATTTATCCGTAGCTAACTGAAGGTCCACTTGATTAGAGACTTTTGGATTGTATGTTATAGATGCACATAAAAATTCTCTAGCAGACAGTATTCTGAAAAATGCCACAGGATTGTTAAACGTTTCGAGGGAGCTTCTCAAGGGATTACAACAATTGTCACAGGGGAATAACTGCGCATAGGTAAATGCGCGCTAAGGAAGTGTTTTCCGAATGTACAATATTTTCCCATAGCAGTAGAACAACATTTACCGATTGTGTTATATACTTTGCACCGAATAACGGTGAAATATTTTTCAATAGCGGACTGTCTTTACAGTGTTTTGTTCTACCTTAAGCTTTTATTGAGGCGAGCGGCTCACCAACGCCACTAGCCTGGTCCAACGGCCGCACTATCCACCTTGTTTTTCTAGCACCGTATAGAAAAAGTCGTTGTTGCTACTGTTGGTGTACGAGCCCCGACCTCTCGCCTTTTTCTGCCATCTTCCTCTGAGAAGAAAGCTTACTCGCTCGTTTACCGTCCTTCTTGCATTCTCTCTCACTGTGAAACTCCGTACCCTGCTCTCGTGCCTTGGGCTATCCGCACCGTTGTATGAGACGTAAAGTGCAGCCATCGCCGCCGTCTACCTAGACT
Organism: Tropilaelaps mercedesae; assembly: GCA_002081605.1. NCBI lineage: Eukaryota > Metazoa > Arthropoda > Arachnida > Mesostigmata > Laelapidae > Tropilaelaps > Tropilaelaps mercedesae. The sequence goes on along the minus strand of MNPL01003359.1, from coordinate 5,730 downwards.
TCAGGTTCGTGGGGGCTATATAATAATGTTTTTAGTTATAAAAAGCCGCTTCTTCGCCTGGCAGCCCGCCGTCGTCTGAGGTGGGGGTCCAGTAAAAGACGCGGGCAGGGGCAAAAGCACGCTGTGTGCACCCAACCCCTTCATCCCCAATTCCTCCATCTTTCCACGTTCCTTACTGCTCTCCGGCGTCCAGCGGTCCCAGCAACTCCTCATAAAGATGAAAGGACGGATGGTGCAACACCCGTCGGCGAGGCCGAGTAAAATGACTTGGTGCCCATGGAGGAGTTTGGGGATGATGGTAGCTCGTAGCAAAATATATAGTCCCGGTAGTTTGTGCACTGGCGTAAGAGTAGAAGTACTAGCGGAAAGCGCAAATCGGCCTCGTCTTAACGTAATCACGCCGTTGTAGATACTGCTGGCACTTGCCGGTGTACAGAGAGCCAGAATGAAAGGTAAATATGATAGAAAGAGGGAGCGTGAAAAGTTCTGCTATTGGCAGGACGAAGGCATCGAAGGAGAAAGAGAAGAGAGCAGGAGGCAATCGATGATGCTAAGAACCAATGGTGAGCGCAGCAAGTGGAAAATATTATAGCAGGTTATTTTACTAGGAAAGTGTTGTTGTTTTATTTATGCGTCTTTGTGTGGAAAGAAAAATGCTGTTGCTTCTAGTGGCGCTATATGATTGAGCTATATTGGATCATAAGACAGATATTATCTATGACGTCTTAAAAATAATTTGGTCCAGAGCTCCATGCTGCGGTTAACTTTCTCGGATCGGACACGGAATAATAGGGCAAAATGTCCAATCTTTGGAAGACAGTACGTAAAAAGCTTGTTGTCCGTGCTGTGTATTGGAGCTGGACGCCTCCTCATAACAGTGTGTAATGAGAAAACCAGTCAAAATGTAGTACATACATTTCATTAAATTAAACAAGATTAGGTCCCTCTTCGTCTCATATCCAATAAGAGCTATGTAGTACTTTCAGTACTTAACAACCAATCCGATCAGAAAAAGCTACTTTGCAGTTTCCATTATTCTTTTAGCCCTTATAAATCGAAACCGATTTCAGGCATTCCACGTTTGACTTCGCGATGACATATATATACATATATATATATGGTAAAATTATATTTGCTACGAAAAATTTCTTTGCCCGTCCCTTAACTTCTAATTAATGTTTTCCTAACGTTTAAGTGTTGGCAAACATCGCATGTTGATGCAATGTTTAATAGTAATAAATACAGGGCGCACTAGAACAGTGGTTTCTGATCGCAAGAGATACTGAATAATTACCATGTCTTAAGCCCAAGACGAATGATCAATGTCCAGATAATTTTACGCGGAAGCAGCCCGACAGATCTTCGAAATCGAAATGAGGTAAGACTGTGCATTGCCAGAGTGGGTGGATTCACCGACAACTCTAAGCGCGACGGACACCGTTCCGCCTCATCGGGCATGCGCGACATTTTCCCCAGGGGAAATCCTCCGGCAGCAATTCAGGACAGTCCCCTAGAGGTTTTTTGCATTTGCGCTGAGTCTTGGTACACGGCCGAGAATGGGTCGTTGATTTATATTATATTTATCTAATGAGATACACCGTTTAGTACTTAAGTGAGATTGGAGTGTACGACTAAGGGTTTTGGTAGCTCGATATGAGCTCTTTAGGGTCTCAGCGAATCTATAAACCTTCTTTCTTACCAAATATACCGTGTGCACGGGAACGTATCATAATGAAATATAAATTCTATTTGTAACGTAAACACCAGAAGTAAACACATGTCTGATTAAATTCAGCCTACTACGTTCTATGCACTCTTACAAGAGAGCGCATTTGTTCTAACTGAAGTAAAGCTGAGTTAACCGTTAGTAAAACTAAAAGTATTTTATAAACGGTACTTCAATACGTAAGTTATGCCATATGCGTGACGGTACTTATGGCTTCTTCAGCTACTCGATGGTATTCTACAGAAAATACAACTGTTCGAATGTCAAGTGTTAGCTTCCTTAATATTTGTTAACGTGTGCAAAATGTCTATGAGTGAGAACTGTATTTGCTTAATTGTTATGTTTAGTAAAGTTGTTTTTGTTTTTAGTAGTTTCTCGACGTAGTAGTTCATCAAATTGGGTCTATTACAAATCTTCATATACTGAATACCACAAGAATATTTACTAAACAGAGACGACACAAAATTTCAGTGGTGCAAAATATGCGGTTTGCAAAGGTCTAATCAGCTCGAACGGTTTTCATCTAGCAACTGCCTACCGGTCGGTTCAACTGAAACTTCCCATTGGCGAGTAGTTGATAGCCCCGGGGCATAAGGCGCACCGAACGCTGTATAGAGAATGTTTCGCAAGAACGCGACGCCTGTACAACAATATATGCCGATGTGTTCATTATAACTAGACGCTTTCCACTCCCTCCGCTACTCGGCCGTGCTCGCATGCAATTCCGGACACCGACCAGACAGCCTCACAATCAATACGACTTACCAGCTGGCCACATCTGCCGATATGCAAACCATTGCATGTTGAACGAGCTTTACGAAAATCCTGACTGGGAGGGTTGCGTAAGTCTCAACGAATGTACGATGGGGTGGCAAGTTGAGAAACAACACGGCTTGGGCCGCTCAAGAAAACCAACGTCTAATTGTGCAGGTCGTCGAGTTGGGCTGATGCTGTTTTCTGCTTCACTAACAACCAGCGTCAGTACAATTGTGAAATTTGGTACAAATGAAGAAGTTTGTAAATGCAGGTAAATACCGGGACGTCAAGTGCATGCCATAAGCTGTGAAGGATAACAACAGCATTGTTGATAGCGTTACGGTAATCGCCGCCGCGGTTCAGAAAGGCTAGCAGTTCTACCGTTGTGGAAGCGAATTTACTTCAAATATTGTTCTCAGTCATATTCGATTCCACTGCTCCAATCCTTTGGCAACGAGCAAAATCCGTTGTGGGTCATTCCAAGCACGAAATGATGACTATACACAAATTATGACATCGTAAGTAGAAGCTCAGATGACTGTGAAAGATTTAGTTAGATTGGACTCGATTTTCTAATGTCTCACACGATTGTCCTTATTTCAGAACGCCATTTTTTCTGAACTACATCTTCGCTTCAACATAGTAATACGCGCGCAAAATGTAGTGCACATCGAGCAATGACAAGATGACGTCAAACTAAATAAAAGTCGATAGATTATTATTTAAATAAATATCACAAAATCATTAGCTCCATTGATTCGATATACAAAATACATTATATGCATATCGTGGAAAGAGGTGTCTTAGTAACCGTATGTGTTTAACCCATTTGATATACTTTAATTAGCCTGAAACAAAAAAATTTGATCGAAATTAGGGATCAAAGGATTAACAAAATTTGCGCGTATGTATCTGTAGAACAACGCATTCTGAAAATGATTCCTGTGGCTATAAAAGGGCAGAAAGGCGCCCTACACATAGTGGCCGATCTCTAAGTTTGTGAGATCCAACACCCCGATCACTCCCGTTACTAAAGTGACGGAAATTAAAAGTACATACTGCCTTATACAGTTTCTTGTGATTCTTAGGTGATACTTTTACCTAGTTGGTTGACTTTAGTACCATTCATTATGTGCACAAATGTGTGACTTTACAGATCTAAGCTGGCGAGCTTAAGGGATATCTGACCGCTTAGTAGGGTAAAAGGCCGTTTTTGTTGAGAGTAGCTATTTCATCAACATGGATCTCCGTTAGTGAAATGTAAATCTACAAATGTTGATATCAACGAAATGAGGAGTTCGAGTTTGTGCCTTGTGTGCTAAATTTATGTAAACATATCTGCTTAAAAGATCACCCATTAAGTTGTCATATCTTCCTCAACGTAGATATGTTTGAAAAATCTGTAAAAATATTCCACTATTTACCTTTAAAATGTTTCTTTAACAAACAAATAGGTGTCAATCAATGCTTATTATACGGAAACTCCACAGAAAACACTTGAACCACTTTCAAGAGGGTCAGATGTTGCCTCCGCCACGGTGGTGTCGGAAAAATCCAATACCCTTACTTATGTTGGAAGAAACATATCAACTATATCGATAATTCCGTAAGAGGCATTTTAATGCAGGCGGAGTAGACGGTTATTATCAAGGAGCATTAGTCCAATTATTGGCCGTAATCAATGGATGTCATTTTGTCAGGCCAATTCTGGCTTCGCCAGTTCCAATTTCTGGCAGTTGTCTTCTTTCTTTCACTACTTTTTAATGCATATGAATCTTTAACGTTTTGGACGTAAGGAAGCTACGGCATCCGCCCACAATAGGAAGCTATATGTATGCTATTAAGTCAATCATCGTTAGCAACACTGCTAGAGGCTCCAACGCATGTTTGTTTATTCGCCATTAAATTTACTGTTACACCTAACATAACTTTCAAATATCTCCATCGTAGACAACGTTCGCATGCTTGGTTAGCTTTTCATTGCACCTGTACCTCATTTTAAAATGTATAGATGAAGGCTAATTTCAAGGTTATACGAAATTTCAAAGCTGGAAAGCACAAATTACGAGTACCACATGTTTCTAGCCTCCGAAAAGTGATGAAGTCTCTTTATTATTTTGATCTCATGTATCTAATAAATTGTTTATTTTTACGTTACCAAAAGCAATTAAATTGAATCACCAATATCATCGTATAAAAGGGTCTACATAAAGAAAATGTAAAATAGATTAATGGTTTATCGAACGAATTTAACTGCATATTATAGGTAGTATGCTACGGGAGTAATGCGATCTAGCGTCCTTGAATGTTCAGCTCCGGGACCCGAATATAAAATAGTTTTGCTATTTTACTACTGTCAGGAGACGTACCGGCCTTTTTCCACTCCCACATTGTGAAACCATGAAGCTGTACGTGGTGTGCAGGTATAAGCGAGTCAGTGCACTAATAAAGATCTTGTATATCGGCTTATCTACTTTTATCTGGTATATCATTTAAGAACTCAGGTTTCTAAAACAAAGATGGTTAGAAATATATTTCTAGTAGTGCTGAATTTTGTTTTGCTGGGAATAAAAAATATAAATAGAAACTTGATTGACAGAATTTTTTTGTGATTTAAAATTCCATTTGAGGGACAAAACTGTTTTCAACTTAGGCAGCATATACCATTTTCTGCCTAAGTTCTGTCCCTCGTTTCGTTTAAGTAAACATTGTTATACATTGTATCGTTAACTGACTAATACCAAGGTCAGAGCTTATATATGCCTTTAGACAGAGTTACTATGGAAACCCCGCGGCTATCGACGTAATGTCAAATGTCAAAATGGCAAAAAGTGCCCAGATCAGCGACAGTAACATGAGCGGTTCATTGCTAAAAGAGGTCAAACGTCCTATAAATTGAGCTGCTATGGAATAAAATAGTTGCAGCGCCCAAACACACCTGTGGCCACGAAGATTATGTGGACAACCAAAGTTGCGTTCATAAAATGAGCCCTAAACTCAAATAATGGCGAAGGAGTAATAAATCCACGCTTTATTTGTTTCTATACCTTGCGTGTTTAAGCATTCACAATGTCATTCAAGTAAGAAGCACTACTCTATTTTTCCACGCGCAAAATGGATTAATAACAAACTAATAACTCCCTTAGTGCATGCTGTATCATTCAGGTACCGCGTTCGCTTGTTTCATTTTACTGTAATGTAGTTCTAGAACTTTTAGTGCAAAAAGTTATATATATATATATATATAT
>MNPL01003355.1:0-14864 GCA_002081605.1 Tropilaelaps mercedesae | reverse complement strand
CAGAGTTCAGCGGACGTTCCACAGAGTCTCCCGGACGTTCCACAGAATCCACCGAGCGTTCCACAGAGTCCGAAACTTTTAATATATACTCGCGCCGCAAGGGGCCTCATCGCTGTGCATAGTTGCCAATGAAAGTTGGAAATGTGCTTGGTCTGGTTATTTAGATTGAAAGAGCAGCTGAAGAGAAAAACTAAAGCTTGCAACAGCAGGCTGGGCGGAGTGCTCTCTCCATGAGGAAGCCCGCTTCCTACGCTGACACGGCGCGTTTGTTTCAGTCCAAAGTTGACCCTGCCTCATGCAAGGTCAACTGTGGACTTCAATACTCTATATATACAAGATATTCTTCAAACGATAGGACATGAGCGGCATCGTCTTTAATCGAAGCTCTGAATCACAACGACATGGCGAAGATCGACCGCCAGACCAGATCTACGGACAAGCATTGTATAATTCGAAACATCATTGAGAGGCCCCCCTAAGATGTGGGTCCTGTAGCTGACAAGATTTCGGTGGTACAAGATATATAGAATATTTAATGTCTGAACCGTCTCGAAATGTGAATTTCTTTGTGGTTTCTGCCACTAGGGCTATAATTAAGCAATTGGTGAATGCGGGCAAATTTTTTTTAGGTTAAACTGCTTTCGCTATCCGGGAGTCTTACACCCTTACGCACTCTTACCATAGACTTAAGGCCATTTCCCATAAAGAGTCCTTAGCGTGCTACAACTGTAACCCCGAGGGCCACTGCAAATACAGTATGCAATAGATCGCCCTTGCAATTGGCACATCCGGACCTCAGATCATAGCCTCTTCTTGCTGCCGGCAGTTTAACTGCCGCCACAAATAGCACATCAGACAAAAGGTTCTCCCCTAGACAGTAATAACAAGTTCCCAGGCCTTTACCCTCATCAAAGACCGCTGAAAAGCCATGAAACTAGAAAAAGGATAGATATCGTACTCCCACCTCGACGGGCCACATTTTGCTCCCAGAATTGGCTAACCGACTGTAAGTCGCCATGAGTACCACCTTTAAAACTATTCAATCAATATCATTAATAAGGTGGACCGGTCCAAATTATGCCACTAATACGTTTTCGTGAACTGAAGTACGACACTGTAGTCGCTTGTGTTCTTCTTAGAACAGTCCCAATAGTACTTTGGATGAGCCAGCTACTCAAGTTACGAAAAAGCTGAATCCGTCTTTGGGACTTCACTCAAATGAATGCCTTATGCAAATTTGTTTTAGGGCAAATGGCCATGCCCGATACACGAGCCCTTCATTGAAGGTGATTATTTCCACTCACTAAGTAGAGATCGTATCTGAACCTCACCTTGCCAAGCAGACCAAACACACACAAAGTTGTCGGCAAGTCCTCTACGCAGTGAAGAACTTTCTCGGCCACTACTGTGTAGGGTACCTGGCAAACCAGGCTGCGCCAGAACAGTCGGAAAAACGGGATCCAAAGCCAAGAGTCACTTTTCCCGGCGATGGGGCCTTCATGGGACGAGTAAAATGAAGTATTGCGCAAAGGAGCAGATTTCTCACACGTGACGAACTCCAGAGCATTTTCATTGACTCTTGCGGTTCTGGTCCCACCTGACAAAAAGACCACCAGTGGCCCCCAATTATTGGAAGTACGGTCAGGTTCAGACGGTCAGGGATCCGTGTGGTCGTAGGTGCACGGGTTCGATCTTCGCCAGTGCACACTTATATTGTTATGGAATCCGTGTTACGAAGTAATGCAAGAACTGCTACCGTGGACCTAATTCTTGGCTGACGGTCAGCTCTAAGAAAATAAATATAGGTATCCGTGTGGGAAATTTCGGCGCGCACTTCAAACGTCAATAATAATAGTAATAATAATAATAAGTCCGCTGTGTCAGGAAACCTTCTAAAGGAAGAGTTCCTCGAACACAAGCTCCTCTCGGACGCCCAGTTCAAGTTTCACGTTTCAGCTCCGTTTAGTTTGAATGGCAACTTACTACCTTTTTAATGACAAGCACCAGGAACGTTGACGTCCAAAAACCTTGTGCGCTTTTGATAGGTCTTTTGCGCCTCAAAGAATGAGGGCCCTATGTGGTAAAAATAGTATCTGACTGCCTGGATGGTGAACGCTCGATAATAAAGGTTTGCAAATGCAGATAACTGTCGAGGTCCCACCGAAGACACTGCTGGTCTTTCTGCTCTGGAATTTGGCCTATGATAGACTCATGTACTTGAGGGGTCTGCCGCATGATACCTAGCTCTTGGCCTATGCTAACGATTTAGCAATGGTGGTGACAGCTGAAACCGCGTATTCGCAGCAAAGATGAATTCGGGCAAGCGCTGGGTCATCAATGGAAATGTACGGCCACGCCAAATGGGAGATCATTATATTGATCGATCTTGCATCAATAGCGGTTTTGTTTAACAATTCGGCAACTCTTGACTGCTGTACGTCATCCGAAGCACGACGGGCAGTCGCTCAGATCAATAGGATTCTTCCCAACGTCAAAGGCTCCGGAAAGAGTAAACAATACCTGCGTATGATAATTGCATAATACATCGTCCTTTTCGGTGTACCACGTGGTCTAAAGCGATAGAGCATTCAAAAGGCTTTTCTTGACGCTTAAGATACCGTGGTATTTTAAGCATCAAGATTAGGAGAACTCTAGGAGAATATTTGACAAGGAAAGGCCGCAAGCAGTGAGAAACTTTTAAACTGGTAAGAGAATCCTCATACGAGAAGGCCGGCCAGGCGACGCACTCAGAGCCCATACCGTGCGTCAAGACTTGGCTGGAAAAATGGGGCGTCATGACTTCGCGATCCACGCTTATATTGGACGTAGAAGCTTCGGCAAAACTTGCACTGTTTCAGCCTGATACCAACGGATTTCTGCAACTTCTGTGATATGAACGCCAGCAATACTGTAGATCATAGTTTCGTTTATTGTACAGCCCTGATCAGTCAGAGTAACCCGTTGTTAGTACAGTGGGGTTTTATTGGTGTAAGCATACTTTCTGTGTGAGTCCCACACTGTCTAAGGAAATACTTTTCGTAAATCTAGAGTGTGCATAAACGTTTTTCGCCGTAATATGAACAAAGAAAATAATTCAGTTTAGCATGACAATATATCTTGCGACGATATTGAGGTGGTACAGGGACAACGAAGTTTTCAGTTTAAAGGTTTGCTCGTGTAGCAGTGTATCTAATACATAGGATCTGTGTGCCTTATCTTTGCACATTTATTTGAAGATTCATGCTAGTTTTTAATTCCCAAGTAAAATAATAATTGATAGGAAGCAGGTATTTGTTTATGAAGCGTACCGTCCTCTGTCACCATATTTTCATTAGGCTAAACTAGAAGGAATACTCGTTTGACATCTATTTTTTATTTTTTTGTTATTCGGCTACTACAATAAACATAATACAAGCTTATTAATTTATTCTTGTTATCCATAGTTCCGCCCACCTGCGCAAACAGAATGGAACTCTCCCCTAAAAACTCTGTAAAGTATCCCAATTTGCAAATGTATATAGCGCCAATTAATTTTAAGTAAAGTTCCATCAGTTATTTGTCTTGGTACGCCATAAAGCCATAGGTATGCCACAAACTAAACGTATATTTGATTGAAAGCAATTGCAATGGTATAGATACTAAGGCTTGGGCTCTGTACACTCTTGAGAACTTGCGTGTACTTTGGCTCGCAAACACGAAGCTTAGCAAAATTCAAGATACTATGCAAAGTCAGGCGGTCGACCCTAATTTGATCCTCATTTGTCGGGTCCCACTAATTAAGACAAGGAAATGAGCGATGAATAACACCCATTTTGCAGTGACGTCCCTACAAAATTCCACATATACTTTAACCAGCCGAATCGTTATTAATTGATTAGTTAATTGAATTAAAATTTGCAATCCATAAAATACGTCTTTTTTGTTACCCAGCCCGGTTTTAATATCTCCTAAATTATGTTTGGTTTCACAAATATAACTATTTACTAGCCAGCCCTTTCATAAGTGTTAACTGTCCCAGCAGTTAAATGCATCTTCGCGTTCAATACGTCCGTGTTAACAACTAATCGTCGAATATTGCTGTATCCTTGATAACTCTTGGGGTATACAGTGCGACGATGTGCAGTAGGTTGTGCAGTATTTGCGACTTGATGATATTGTGGAGGACTCTTTTAGTAACTATTGCGTTAGCCACAGCTACCACTAGAATTAGGGCGAGCTTAAATATTATGCCTGGCTGTGACACCAGTTTCAGTTGCTGTGTCATTGTCAACCACGAGATATAAACACTACCGGAAAATCACGAATGCATGTCTTAAATAAGAATTCATAAAAAAAGAATTCAAAATATTGCCAGTAAAAAACTGAGGCGGGTTATTGTGTTTAGACTAGTGGATATTGAAGTGTGGGTTACATTTGAGCGATATGAGGATATCGTTATTAAAAATTTCAGCTGAAGATCAGTCACATAAAAATTAGCGTGAGAACAGAGATCACATTGTTAGCATATGTCTGACACAAACGCGGAGTGTAACCTTGCTGAAAACCAGAATTATTTGATGAGAAAATGGGGTGAATAAGAACGTGCGGTGAAGGTCGTATATGGTTAGTGGTAATTTTGTTGCTTGTGATTAGTGACAAAACTCGCAGGACGCTTGTTGCGTTGACGTCCACGTAGTACCAAATAGAGCAAACCAAACGAAATGAGCCAGGCCGTACTCAAAACACTATTAATAATAGCATATACACCTTTTAGTTCATTGTTATGCTCTCATATTTCTTTCTCCTTGATTTTCAAATTCAGACGCTGCACTCAGTTTTTCCAAAAGGCCGTCATTTGGCCGGCATTAACTTGACGGCAGATGACTGTGCGTCATTACAGCGTCTTATAGCACCTTATCAGTGTAAACTATGCTCAATAGCGCTACCTAAACGATGCCGCTGGCTAGGAAAATGGCGGCCTGTTCTATTTGCCGCTGTTCGAGTTCGCACCCTGTCGAGACGCTGTCGAGACTGGTGGTTTAGGTTTGAAGGAGCTCAGCACTTTCCCTCCTGCACCGTACATTATCTTAGTGTTTCGTTTAGGCTAAAAATATGACGAACACCAGACATACGGCACTCCTACGCATCATCAGCCAACAAACAATTCGACGGTGGTCGACAACAAGGCGACCAGTGTATGGCAAAACACGTCGGTTAAACAAAATTTTCGACTGGAGCCCGTTGTTGTTGCTTACGCGGCTCTGGGTGCTACCACTATCCTGTGTGGTTGTATGCATATGTGTATGTGGCTGTGTTTGAGAGATGTTTCTGCGTGGAGAAGCTAACCCGCAGTCACCTTTCAAAAACTTCAGGTAGACAGCGTGCACTCGACAAGTAAGGAGGATCGAGCTACCAGTGACGGGCGGTTTGCGCGAAAATGATCGTTTTTGCCAACACAATATGTTTATCGCATAGAGGTTGCCGGTCTGGTGGATTGGTAGACCAACGGAATAACTTCTATTGTTACCGTATATATGAAAAGTCTCTTTTATTAAGCGCGGGGCCCATTGCTAAACTATAACGGAGCATATAAGATAAGCAGGAATTAAAATCGAAGGCGATTTGACGTTGTGCCGTCAGTACCAAGGCTAAGTGTACTTTAAAATAAAAATAAAGTCAGTTTTGATTAAAACATCAATCGCTTATCACTTATCATAGTTTTATTATGACATAGAGCAGTATACTTTTTTTGCATAAGATTATTTTATGAACCTAGGAATCGTTACAGCTGTAACAGACAGTGGTGCGACCTTGGATCCGATATGTTGTTAAGCGGAAAGGGTTGTAAACGGCATGATCGACCTAGCCTGCTCTGCATCGCTCATGAATGTAATTTTCCCAGTAGCGTGCATAAATATAGGTATTGGCCTACGTACGGCCTCGGCACATATTGTATTTATATGAGTGTGGAACCGCCGCAAATACAAAGAGTTTAGTAAATAAAGAGTTAGGCTTTTTATCAATGCCATAGGTTCTGTTTACAGATACAGATACATGCATCTAGAATTATTAGGGACGTTTTGAAAAAATCTGAGATAATAAAAATTTTTTTATTTTTTCAAAAAATTCAGTCCATAACGTTTAGCTCGCAGTAGATACTAAGATTCTCTAGACGCAATCAACGCACAGGTAGTTTTTCACATTTCCGTTCATTTCGACATTTTTGACAAATATGGTTCAAACGGACGACGTTAAAAATGGCTGTAACTGTTCTTGTTTGTTAGAGTGACCATTTTTCGTTAGACGTCATGTACATTTTCATATACATACGATACGTACCTTTTCACGGATTTAGCCGTTAGATGATATGAGTTTGACCACAAAACGATTTGTTATACAGCTAGCTTTTCCTTGTTTAGAACAAACTTTATTCGTGGGAGATTGTTACAAGCAGGGTCAAATCTCTAATGCATATGTGGGAAGGATTGAGCCGCTTGTGACCATAGTCTACAGGCGCTAGAATTAAGTGGTGAATTCGTGCTACAACTAAACAAATTCGAATTTCCTATAATTATAATACCATCTAGCACTGTACACCACTACTTCAAACGTTAGCTATTAGGTACACTAAATCGGCGACATTGATGATAAATGCATAAATGCATAAAAGTTGTTAGTGACCAAAACTTCCGTTTTGTTGCTTACTTGCCGTAAAGTTAATAGATTTTAACTTAACGAATGTCTGGAATACAACTTCATCTATTTTAATCCTCATAGTTGCCTGATGCCCAGTGAAATTTTCTATCAATACCAGATATTGGTTGGAAGATTCAGCAGCCACGCTTTGAAACTTGAAGAAATTGCGTTGCCACTTCATTTCCATACTCTTGAACATAGACAATAGACCTTATTATATGCACTTAAAATTTATTCACCCTCATTTCTTCGCAGTAATTCTAACGCAGTCTCATATCTAGGCGATTAAACGGTTTATTACGTTTTAGAGTCTCACATTAGGGACTGTAGGTTGCCAACAGCCTTCTTCAGCATGCTTTGCCTCAAAATATAGCTGTTGATTGTTGATACACAGGAAACGTTTTGTTTTACTAGTAAACAGTTAACCGATTATAAAAAGCAAGAAAGGTTAAAGTTCATTCTCATAAATAAACACATTTCTGTAAGATGCAATTGTCTATCTCCGTTTATTCGAATGCTTCATCAGTCTAATAGTTAAAAACTATTGCTTCATCGTTATATAATTTAATTGATGGCTCGATAACTAGAATTAGAACCTTATCGCAGCGTTATTTATCAGAATGATGTCAATAGGCCATCATTCCTAAATGACATATGCTAAGTCGATCTCTTAGCGCTATGTTCGTCTTAGCCAATTATCAACATCATTATAATCATTATTGTCATTATGATCTATTAGCAAGAAAGGTCAGGTTGTCGGTTTCTTGTGCATACATTTTGTAGAACGTAAGGACGGGTGTTCCGCAGGAAACTGCCGGGCATGTCCCCCTGCGGAAGAGTCGCGGAATACGATCCGCGTCCCCGATTCAATGCTTTCAATGTCAACCTGATAAATCAACGTGGTCGTTGTACCCCACGCATCGAGTTGGAAGCGAGTCGCATTTGTAAACTTCTCCGCACGTTGGCAGCCGATCCCATGGCATGTCTACCTTAAAGTGTTACTATATACGACTGCCTAGCACACTAAGAATCAACCAATAACAACATGACGTGGTATTTATTATGTGAGTGGATAGAAGACGCCAAGGTTTGATTACGCAGGAATATAGATTGATAGTAGGTGCGGATGTTAAAAAGGTTTGACTTCGTGTCCGAATCAGTCACGAGACGGAGTTCGGACGTAAGGGGGGGGTTTCAACTGAGTACGATTTCCTTGGAAAGCACGAAGTGTTTCTGCTGCGGTGAGTCTAGAGGACAGCAGGCGAAGCGGCGCGACCTGCGCTGGTAGAGCGGTTCTTGGCACGCAGTTTGGCCAGGCTCTGCTCGGCGAGGTCGGCGCGCTCATCTGCATCCTCGAGCTCCTGCTGGGCCTTACGGAATTTGGCTAGATTGAGAGCCGCAATCTCCTCGGCTTCTTCAATCTGTCGTTTGTATGTCTTGATCTTTTGCTGGAGCTTGTCAACGGTGTCTTGCATTCGTTCATGGTTTTTGCGGTCCTCTTCGCCCTGGAACTGTAGTTCCTTGATGCGCCTTTCAGCCTTGCGGTAGTTTTTCGCGGCATCAGCGTGGCGGCGCTGCTCGTTTTCAAGTTCGCTCTCAAGCTCGCGACACTTTTGTTCCAACTTGGCAATGAGTTTTTTGCCACCCTTGAGGGCTGCCGCTTCCGCTTCATCCAAGCGTACCTGCATGTCTTTCATTTGAGCTTCAAGATTCTTGCGGATTTTTTCCTGCGTGGCGGAATGCTCCTGTTCAGCGCGCAGCTCATCGGCAAGACGTGCGGCGTCCACCATAGCCTTCTTGGCCTTTTCTTCGCTCTGCTTGGCCTCGTTGAGCATTTCATCAAGGTCAGCCTGCTCAACAAAGGAATGTGTAAAGCATAACACATTACCAGAACAGATTTTCCTTAGTGATCTTCCCAGTTTTAAGAACCGCTTTCGCATCAGTTCACGTAACCTAAACGTACAAAGATTGTGGATCACCAGAGGATATCGAAGCGGCGAGCATTAATCTTACAGCTACCTACCTAGCCACAAGAGCTGCCACCACGCCAACATATAAAACCTTCTCGTTGACTGTTACCGCACTTTGAACACATTGAAAGACTAATAATAGCTGAGTTATATATCTATCAAATAGTCAGCCCAGTTAGGGCCTGCACCGAAAGCCGTACCTCAAGATCACTTTAAACCATTGCAAAAACTGTGTTCCAATGGTTCATTGCCGGCAGCATAGCTTACCCAGAGGTGTATTAAAGCAGATACAATATCTAAGTATAGGGATAGCACAGAATTACCTGCAAAGCCTGCATTTCTCCCTCGAGCTTCCTCTTGGCCATCGAGAGCGAGGCATTGTTGGCAGACATCTCGGCGGCCTGGTCGCGCAGCTCGGTTAGCTCTGTCTCTGCACTGCGACGGGCGCGCTCTGATTGATCAAGAAGTTGGCGGGCTTCTTCAAGTTCTCCATGCATCTGGTTGCAGCGTCGTTCAGCCATAGCATACTGCTCTCGAGCTTCGTCGCGTGCACGTTGTTCTTCCTCTAAGGCGGTTTGAGTTTCCTTAAGATTCTGCTGGTATCTTTTTATCGTCTTCTGCGCCTCGGCGTTGGCTTTGTTGGCCCCATCGAGAGCAATCTCTAACTCGTTGATATCTGACTCGAGCTTCTTTTTTATGCGAAGTGCCTCACCCTTTGCACGAGATTCAGCCTCAAGGGAGGCCTGCATGGAGTCAAGAGCACGCTGGTGGTTCTTTCGAGTATTCTCAAACTCCTCTTCCTTCTCAGCAATTCTACGCTCGATCTCTTGTCGTACCTGGCTGAGTTCTAATTGAGCTCGAAGTACCTTGTTCTCTTCCTGTTCAAGCGCGGCTTCAGCCTCTTCCAGTGCTGCTTGAAGTTCGTCCTTTTCTAGCTCCAACCGCTTTCTAGTCTTTTCAAGTTCATGGACAGACCTACCACCTTCTCCAAGTTGGTCCATGAGATCCTTAAGTTCGTCCTGGAGATTCTTGTTCTCTCTCTTGACAGATTCGTAGTGCTCTTGAGACTCATCGTAAGCGGCGCGGAGCTTATACACTTCAGTGGAGTAGTTCCTGCATTCCTTCTGCGAGGCGTCGAGCTCAGCGGCGAGATCGTCCACCTTCGCTTTCCATTCAGAGATAACCTTATCGAAGGATTTCTGACGTTTTTCCAACTGAGCTGCCAACTGCTGCGCGCGATCAACCTCACACTGCATGTCCTCCACTTCTCCCTGTAAATGTTGTTTGGTCTTCTCAAGGCCGGACACCTTTACGTTTAGGGCTTCAATTGTTCCCTCGGCGTCTTCAAGTTTGATTTGAAGCTTGCGGCGATTCTCTTCCAGCTCTTCGAGACGCGCTAAACCTTCAGATTCGTACTTGCCGCGCCAAAGCTGAGCTTCGGCATTGGCTTTGGACAGCTGCCGCTGCAGATCAGCCTTCGCTTCCTGCTCCTCCTCGAGAGCTTCACGAATGTTCTGCATGTCGTGTTCCACGTTGCGGTACTTGCCCATAATCGCAGCGCGTTCACGCGCTTCGTCGTCGGCAGTACGCTTTGCTTCCTCGGCTTGGTTCGCGAGTGACGCCTTGAGCTTTGACAGCTGACTGACCATGCTCTCGGCCTCCTCAAGTTGACGTTGTAGGTCGCCGTTCTCAAGAGACAGCTTTTTCTTAGCAGCATCGAAGTCGTTGACTGTACGGTTGGATTCATCTAGTTTGAACTGAGTATCGGCGAGTTGCTGCTCCAGCTGCTTTACTTGCCGTTCTAGATTCGCCTGCTGCTTGGAGTGATGGTCCAGCAGACTCTGCAAATCAGTCACCTCAGCCTGGAACGCGGCTCGCTCCTTGTCGCTCCTGAATAAAACAAAGATATCTAATTAGATTGTAAATAATTAAGAGAATAAAAATGCAACGAGCATAGGCAATAGTAGATAATATGCCTGATGGCAAACACAGAACTGGGTCATACTTGGCTTTCGCCTTAGTGAGATTCTCGATGGTGTCAGTCATCTCCGCCGCAGTGTCGTTATTCTTCTTGCGTAAGGCAGAGATAGTCTGCTCGTGCTGCATATTGGACTCTTCCAGATCACGCCGCAGTTTGGCCAATTCATTCTCGCGTCGCTTGTTCAGCTCAATCTAGCATACGAAATACGACAAAATGTTCTTACGTTGGGACTTATTCATGCATGGGATAGAATCAAACGGCACAAAAATGAAAATGTTTGAATTGGCTTAATTATACCTGTGCTGATGTTGCACCGCCAGACTCTTCAAGACGCTCGGAGAGTTCTTCGATTTCTCTAGCGAGATCGGCGCGCTGTTTCTCCGCCTTCGATCGCGCCTGCCTCTCGGCTTCAAGTTCCTCATCGACTTCTTCGGCCCGTTGCTGCAGCTCTTTAATTTGCTTCTGGAGTTTGGCAACTATGCTTTGCTCCTCATCCAGTTTGGCCTGAACAGCGGCAAGCTCCTTGTCTTTGCGTTGGATGGCTTGTTCTGCCTCTTTCTTCGCTTTTTCGAGATCAAGGACAGCTTCTTGTGCAAGTTTAAGATCAGCCTCAACTTTGCGCTTGTTCTTATCAAGTTCGACACGAGTCTTCTTTTCACGCTCGAGCGAATCCTCCAACTCATCGAGGGTCTGCTCAAGCTTGGTTTTCACCTTGTTCAAATGATTCACCTTATCCTCTAAACCCTGTAGGTCTTCGGCGTTTTTTTGGCCAGACTCCTGCAAGTGTTTTTTCTCCTTATTGAGTTTTTGAATGAGCTCATCCTGATGCTGGATCTCGTCATTCAAAGACCTGATTTGATGGTCCTTAGACTGCTTGTCCTGTTCCGCTTTCTGCAGAGACAACTGCAAATCGTCAATGTCTTTTTTATAGCCGGAGAGCTCTCCCTCAAGTTTCTTTTTGTTTGAAGTGAGCCTCTGGTATTCATCCTCTTGGCGGTGCAGGCGATCTTCAACGTCCTTCAACTGTCGGTCGAGATCGTTCTTTTGGGCCAGTGTTTTGTTGAGGCGTTGCTCGATGTCGGAGGCCCCAGAGCGCTCTGACTCCAGCTGCATGAAGAGGTCGTTCTTTTCCTGGAGAAGCTTGACTCCTTGAGCTTCTAGTTCTTTGCGCAATTTTTCTTCCTTAAGGAATGCTTCATGCTCCTCGGCCAGCTTCTTTTCGAGAGCTGAAAATTCAATGTAGATTACTTGATAAATAGCATGTAATTAATGGGATTTTATTAAAAGTACATATAGGAAGTGTTTTTTCGCTTTAGATTTTTACGGCGAGATGATTTTAGATATGACAGTTTCGTACAATATCAAATCATTTTATCTTACCTTTAATTTCATCCTCAGCGCGTACCACGTGGATCATAGGCTTCACCTTGGAGTAGAGTTTCCACCAGAGCCAATTTCGCAGCTGTGAAAAGCGACGAAGATTCCTCTGGATGATTACAAGGGCAACCCTGTAATTGATAGCATGCATCACACAAATATATCGTAAGAGTCGAGCGTAACTTTGTTACGTTGACATTACATCGTAGGTTGTCAAATACCCCCACATTCGTATAGTACCCAGCTTTAATTCCTTAGCACACTAACACGCATTTCAAGACAATCACTATTCCAGGTTTGTATGAGGGAACAATTGCAGTCAATACGACGCCCAATGTTCACTCGTTACTGACTCTTGAGGATCAAAGTCGAGCGGCTTGAAAGGCAGAAGTTTTGCTCCCTCAATAGGTGCGATGTCGACTTCACGTGAGTCTTTAATTGTAACCATGTCTTTAATACAATGGAGAATGTAGGAGAGGCTTCTTCAAAAGGACATCTGTTTACGTAAGTGCTACACACCGCACGATTCAGGGAGCTACTTAAACTACGATGGCCGGATAGAAGTCAGTAGCCCTGCCGTTGTGAGTTGCTGTAGCTTTTAGCTTCTACCTGGCACCGGGCGAAAATGTGTTGCGTTACTTTTCAAACAACTGGTGTTATGGCGCTGGCATGTGGCGTATCTACCGACGCTGCGACATTCGGTCCAGTCGAACTCGCTCACGCCTTTCCCGGAGACACACAAAAACGCAGCTTGGCACCACTAGAGATGGCGCTAGACGCGACGCCCGCAGGGGGCCACCTGCTCTCTGCACAGGTTTATTGCGCATTGCTACAAAAATCCTTTTTTTGCTTCCAGCGCAAGCAACTATGAAGAGAGAGAGAGTCAGCAAATGCGATAAAGACGACCGGTTATATTTAGAAAAATAAGCGACTCGTCACCGAGATACGAGTAGTCATAGAAGCATAGGTAGAAAGAAGATCGTTTTTGCTATAAAAACCTATTGGAATACAGAGTCGTAGGTAGATATGTAAAAAGAAGATGTACAAAGGGGCAAATTAATGCGATTGAAGACAAACTGTCAGTGACGGATGTTTATCGTTAGCGGTTCTCCTGGACCCGCTCTCAGCGGGCTATCTTAGTGCAAGAACAAATCCCAGCTAACAGATGGTTTTGGCAGAGCTTATGGTGAAAGACCTTGGAAAAGAAGAAGTTCAATGCACCGCCAAAAAAGTTCCTGCTCCTGAAGATACCTTGTTGCTTGCAGAACATCCGCCTGCACAAGACACAGGCGTCACTTCGTAAAAGCTTATACACGCACAGGCACATTTGATAGATCTGTATTTACAAAGGTTTGGTAAACTAACTTAAGTGTTACGACTAGACCATTGGACGTTTTTATGAGAAAGGCCACTGCTTTGTGTACATTAAACCAGAAGCTAGATTTGTCAAATTGAGTAAATACGGCTTGCAGTATCAATCCAATTGCTAAGTCGGAAAAGTGATCGCAGATCATTCTTATGTATTGACAAGTACAACCGAAGATAAGTAGCAAGAAAAAAATATGTTCACGTTCATTCTGAATTTAATAAAAGGTGTAACTTGAGTTTTTATGACCTTTTTATGCGTTTACTACATTGTCATTTTGTACATTATTGTCTAAGCTAAAAACTCCGTGCGCATCAAGTGCGCTGTCTCAGCGAATATCAATCTATATGTTGTAGTTCAATTATTGCCACACGGAAAAGGTTTATACGAAAATTAGTTTTCTAGGGGCATTAACATCACAAGAACTTATACATTTTAAGTAGTAAATGACAGGAGCCGAGCTTATGCTTTTTGATTTCGTATTAAAAAGAAAAGCTAATTAAGGTCCTTACGTGCATACGTAATACCCTACCACAATGACATTATCACTGAACCTACTCGTTAAATAGGAGTCCAAATATAGCGTTACGTATTCATAGGTCTCATTTTATGTTTTAAATACGAATTTTCTTAAAAATATTAATATTTGCCTATAGTTTGTCGGACGAATTTTCCACCACTTGTTCAAATATTTGTAATGTTACCTGACGAGCTAACCAAGCTTAAAACTGTGGCTATTTCTTATGACTTAATTAATCTTTACTGCAATTTGTGCCTGACGTTACTTTAGGGCACTCTCAGTAAATACAGTAGGAAATAGCTTCATGCTTCATTAAAAAGTGTCAAAAAATATATATATTTCAAACCATACCTTTGCTCCTTGAGCTTCTGGAAGCCCTTCTTGCAGAGATACCAGCGGCAAGCTGATTGGATCATGGTCATAATCTTGGCAAGACGTTCGTCACGCATCTCCTCTAGACGACCCAATACTCCGGCACGGAAGAATATCTGAGGGTTAGGCACATCACATATTTTATTTGAGACCTATATCTAGATATTTTTCTAGCTCTTTTAATCTTAGCCTCCATATGTACATGTGCCTGGCATTTATTTCCTAGGGTCAACAGCATTCAAAACTGCCCTAACAACTTTATTTTTCAAATAGTGGGGATAAGCTTGAACATAATACGTGTAGAAAGAATCAATGGTATTCGCGGTGGCCAAACAAAATTAAACAACATGCTGATATTGGTGACTTAATAAGTCTCAGTTAATAATTGCGTTTCATGTGGACTTCAGACCTGGAATACCGGATTTTGATGGGTAAGTGTTTCATTCACCCTGTCGTCGCTACAGTCAATTGCTCATCGATCGATGACCTATCATGCATTATCATGACATGATTATCGCACGGCTAAATACCATTCCACTTTTTTTACACAAGTCCATTAGGCGCAACACAATAATTAATAGCTTATATATATATATATATATA
>MNPL01003354.1:0-31905 GCA_002081605.1 Tropilaelaps mercedesae | reverse complement strand
ACATAGAGCAACAGCAGCAGCCGTTACAGCGGCGGCTGGAGCAAACACCAACAACGGCGGCGGCGGCGGCGGCGGCGGCGACGACGGCGGCGGTGCTGGCGACGACCACGGCGGCGGCGGCGGCGGTGACGACGCTGCCGTTTTGGCAAGACGACAACAACATCTAGCAGACGGACACGCCTTCCTCGCGACTCACGAGCGCATGCTGAGACAGCATTCCGGCTGTGCCGGGGCACCGCAGAGATTATCGTCTGTTCAGTTGGTGCCCACGGGAGCGTCTGCTACGGTTCCGCCGCTGGGTCGGGGATGGCCGGCGAGCGATGGCGACAGCCACACCACGGCGCTGACATAGGGAATGCATGTGGACGATGCTGATGACGACGCGTGATGATGGCCACTAGGTTGGCTTATACACACGACGACGGAGAAAGAGGTCTACGGACCAGAGGTGGCTGAAGATGATGGGAGAGTGAAGAAAGAGAGACAGGACACACGAAAGCCATAGGCAAGTAAACAGCAAACAGAAACCAAAACAAAAAGCCTTTGTCGAGAACCGTCTGCTAGCGAGCAGGCGACGTCTTCGCGTTGGGTTATACCGAACGGCGGAAAGATTTGAAACGGCAGCTATAATGTTGCGCAATTGTGATCGACTCAGTAAAAGCCACCAGTTAATAGCGATCTACTGCTTTTATTACCGAAAGAAAATGGTGTTACAATAGCGGGGTCGATTTACATACTGTTTGTTAAATTCGTGCCTATACCTACCATGGTAAGCGAAGCTTCACATCACTGTAAGGTATCATACAAACGATATATCCTTCACTTCTTGCAACTCCGTACAACTGTTTCAGGTTGCTAAATGATTTGGTAGCTTCGTTTAGACGGCCGCATCTACGGATAAACTTACGCACTGTTATACAAATTATACACAGACGAATATATACGTACCATATTGGCCAACGCATGATTATGGATGCGTGTGTAAAACAGATTGCATGTGTCTTATGAGCATTTCGATGCTTTTTCTCATGAGATACGTTAAATGCACTCTAAGCTCCACTTTAAAGTAGTTATAATTATCATTCAGGCTCGAGAGCGTCCTCTCATGTAAATTGTACTCCCTCAATGAGTTTTATGCAGTCGAGAGTTTCGAGTTGTCACTCATTTACGGGAACTCAAATTTTCCCGCCGTCGCGCACTTTCCAAATTCTCAAGTAAACGAGGCCTTTGTCATGAATGGCCTTGATGGCCACTCCATTTTCGGGACAATATACTTTAGCACGAAATGTGCACGAAGAATCAAAAAAAGAGAACGTGACCTTCAATTGAGTTTAGTTTCGGTCAGTCGTCAGCTCTGAAGAAATATAGCAATAACTGTAACCCTAAACGGATACGATTCCCTAGCAGACATCTGTGCATTCGCGCTTCCCAATCATAACAAGGCTTTTCAGCCTCAAAAGTTGTCGGTGGTTCGCGAACATTTGAGCACTACTTCTAGGTGTCCGCATTAGATAAGTGAGACTTCTTTGTTCGGCTATCGCATCTATCTCCGAGCACTAATACCGAGGGGGTGGTCATGGTGTTCATTTCACCACTGCTTGCGTTTATGAGTCGTCGAGCGTACAGCACTTCGGAGATGATGCCGAAGGTGGATTTCTCTAAGGAATCGATACAGCCCGAGCAACGCGGCTACATCAAGGTTAGTTAGAAAGAACAGAAGGTTAAGCATTGCGTTCCATGTTCGAAGATTTCTTCGTTGTAGTACATCTAATGATCGCCATAACTGTTTGATATTAATTTGTCTACGAAATAAAATAGTAAGTTAACCACATATAATATGTGAGACGAAAACTGTCCAACCGGTACCACAGTTATCCACGGCTTACATGGAAATTGCATACATTATACAGTTCACAAAGATTATACAATTCACCACTGCATTGCACTCAAACTGCGTGCGCGAAGTAATCATTCATGCACGCAGTTCAGTCATTCTTCAAGGAAAGCATATGTTATTTACCAAACGCCGATAAGTTACTTTTGTATTTCAGCATACCTATTTATATATTTCCCAGCACAGCCTTGGAAACTTTTCTCACTCGGAGGATTTACCATCAGAATCGAAAATTAGATCACCATAAATGGCGTGCTGATTCGCAGCTTTTGGATTAAAATTGGATTTGTCAAATAAAGATCAAGTTTGAATCAAATCTTTTCTACATAGTAACATATGATAAGAACTGGTTATTGCGGCAGACATACATATGTATATATATATATATATATATATATATGTATTGCTTTGCTATTTGGGTGTTTCTTTTGAATTTTCTCAGCCTGAGAGCGCCATTTTTAGCGACTGGTATATACAAATATTACAATCCTCATAAAATCTTAACCATTCCTGTCACACTTAGTGAGATTCCAAGAGTCCTCGACACGTACGTTATTTCGATAAGAGACAAGCCATCGCACTTCTGTTTTGGTCATTTTGCGTCTATTTAAATGTTCTGAATTCCCTGTTGTTCTGGATCTGGCGTTTTAGCAACTGGAACGACTGAACTTGGAGCGTGTTCAAAATCTAAAAAAGATGAGATCGAAGAACAATCGGCTCTCGTTGTGTCTCGGGGTAGGCGTTATCGGCATTTACGCCTACACTTTGTACGCCGTTAACCAGGAAGACCTGCTCGACGATCTGGATAACCCTTAGAGAAAAATGTGTACAAAGGCCAGAAAAAACGCAGTTTTTCGAAAAATGCACAACGTACAAGGACAGTGTGACAGGGGCACCCGCCATGCTGGCGGTAACGAAAAAAGGTCTACTCGACTAGCGACATGGTGTAAAATAGTGCCCACATCAGCGACTAGATCAAGAGCAAAATATGTGCGCTCCATTCCGGAACCGGCAAACTTTTCACCTGTGGAACTTATTGATAGCATCGTTTGGGAGGCACTTGCCTTACACACATATAATTATATTTATAAATCCCAATGCACGTGGCAGAAAACATCAGCTTAGCAAACTGTAAATCCTCAACGCTGCTGATCGGTCTGGAAGGTAAAGAAGTACCGTTGAGTATGTGTAACATGCGCTAAATTAAAGGTTGACGTTACTGTACGTACATCGATCGTTTTGCCTATGGGTCGTACTCTTAGTAGAGGTACAATATTAGCAATATATAGCAAACCGTTTTGTAAGAAAAAGACAGAGATGCTGTCGTTAGGTATGCATCTTCAATGGGAACGGCGGCGGCACTCGTAGTGTTGTTAGTCATAGTTGAAACGGACGTCCCTGACGATGGGGTCCTCTTTTGTGAAAAAAAACCGTCTATTTCTCTATATACAGAGAAAATGAATTTAAGAACAGTCTCGTCATTCTATTGCATGTAAAATGTTTGAAGTGGCGCATAACATCTTGCATGTTAATTTTCGACACGGAAATTACTACGATTTCACGTTTCGGATTATGGTCATCGTGTTTGAATGCAAATGACCTTGATGCGCACCGAATTTACCAATAAGGATGAACATTCAAGTGTAATGCATTCATTCAATTCAGTAAAACAACACCACAAGAGAGATTAAAGCTCAGGACTCGACTGATTGCGTGTTTGTGTAGGCGGAAGCTGACAAGTTCCGTTTTTGTGTAAGATCGTAAGGACGCTCGGTAAAAGGAACGGGAACTTTAAAAAACAATAAAAAGTAGCATACAATCGAAATATATCAAAACAATGCTTTCGCGGCCGCATTAATGTAGACACCTTCTAAAGAAATACAGATTTGCATGTCCATAGAAAACAGCTTTGTTTCAGCTCAATGATGAAGAAACAGACTCGTTCAACGTCATTGGTCTCGTCATGATATGGGCTTTTACAACCTGTACTTCGGCCAATACACCCACAAACTGCATAAGTAAGCTGCGTAATTTCAGAAAGGATTTTCAACCCATTCAGCGTCGGTTACTTTCAGGATTACCACCTCGTGAAATCGAGCAGCAGGTGATGTCCGTGAAGTTGAAGTATAACATCTGAATACAGAGGAACTCTTCAAATGTCCTCACAAGTTTTTCTTAAGTACCGGCGTGGGTTTATGCACTGAACTAAGCCATCTTTTCGCTAGGTTTGAATTAAGCTGCGTTTTATTATGAGTTTTCAAAACTGAACTTAATCCTCCAATTGTTTCTCAATGAACCGAATAAAAAAATAGAACTTTATTAGTGAATAAAAATATTTCGTAATGAGAAACCGGGGCACAACGATTATGTGGATATAAATATAGTTTGAGGAGGATACTTCAATTCTCAGTACCACTTGGGCGAGTCACAAAAAGAATTTAAGAAAGTAGAATAGGGGAAAGGGACGTTAGAAATTGGGAGCATGATCGTTTTTCGCAGATGATATCGATGAAAAAGCTTAACTATTTCAGTGCAACTTTTTGGGCAGGTTAGTTAAAAAAAAGATTGCTCCGGCAAATCAGGCAAAATAAACCGCTGGCAGTCCCGACCCGCAAAAGGTAGGCTTGAAGAAAAATGAATAAAAGTCGAGTCACGGATTGATTTTCTGATATCAATTCCCACGAAATTGTTTGCATAGATGATTATAATATCACGCCGTACAGAACAGATAACCGTCCTGCCCAGCAAGCGAGCAAGCAAGCGAGAGTATGTATGTTGGGTGCTTCTACATAAACAAATTCTAAAGTTTGTTGTTGTTTTGACGGTATAAACACGTTTGATGGCCTCTCTCCCCCCTTGAAGCAGGTAAGAGTACCAGCCCACTTCGCCAACAGACACAAGTTTGTCCTCAATGATTTGAAAAGTCGTAGCATATTTGTGAGAGCTAGCATATGAATAACGAAAATATCGTTTCGAGCTTGACCCTTTGTCAATGTATTGCATTTTTGACGCATTGATAATCCGCGAATGACGCGCCAAAGACGCATATCGGAATCTACCGAGTCTAGGAGGGACCACCCCAAGACCGTCTCAAAGAATAGGTTGATTCTTGCAGGTGGTCATGGACATTCAAGCAACTTTACAGTATTGAAAAAACCGGAATCAACAAAAACCTCGCAACACAAAATAGACGAGGATCACACACCCAATAATCCCATCAAATATCTTAGTGCATAAATATCGCTGTTTGAGGCCTTAAAACTGATTTGCCGAACCTAACATGCTCGACTACGGCAAATTTCACTGCTTCTCTGTTTGAAAATTTGTTTTCCCGCCTGCGAAGGCCGCCATCTTGGGCTACCATCTAAAGTAAAACAAAGGCAAAAATCATTTAATACAGGCAGAACATTTATTTTTAAGTTAACTGCCTTATTGTCTTGGACTTCGCAACCGTTTCTGTCTTAATAGCTCGCTTCGCCAACAGTCTTTAGGCTGACAAAAAGAACCAGCCGATACGATGAGAGCATAACTCGTCGGTGTCCTTCGCAAGTATCCACCAACCTTCGGTCCCTTAAAATCAGCCATTCGCTTACTTGAAGATTTTGCCTTGGTTGAACTTTTTGCCGCCAAACTGGCCCTCCCAGGCTAGGTACTCGTTGACCATGGTTTTCGTTGTCGGATCCTTGGGGTCCAGCTTCTTCCACATGTACGACTCATAGTCAATCTGCCAGTTCTCGTTGAGCGTGAACGCGAGCTCCGGTCCGGGCCACACCCAGATGCCCGAGATGGTCGAGCAGTTATCCTCGCCGAAGAGGCAAACGGAACCGAATGCGTTCTTCCGCATCGTATCCAGTCGCTGGAACATGCCAGAAATTAGATTGCATGACATGAATACCTGCGTCAGGTCTTCCGGATATTTGTACTCGCAGTACCAGATCGAGTAGTGGTCGGGGTCGAATTTATCCCAGAAGTAGGGGATCGACTTGGCTGTGTCCTCGTTGGAGTAATAACGCTTGAAGTCTTCCATGACGAAGCTGCCCTTCGGGAACTGATCAAATGGATCCTTCTTCGGAGGGGCCGCAATGGGCTCGTCGGGTTCCGAGTCATTAGCTGGCTTCTTCTTGGCAGAGGCGGGTTTCTCCTTCTTCTCCTCTTTCTTGTTGCCCTTGTCCTTTTTGGCGGCCGCTCCCAGATTGCCCTGAATCTCCGCATAGGTCTTGGCATCGAACTGCGCCATCTTCTCGCACAGCTTGACTTCGCCGAGTACCGACTTTACATTGGGTTGGTTCAGGATAGTCTCAAACCAGCGATTGACGTTGGTGTAGGGTTTGCGGAATGAGGGATCTAGGACCAGTTTGTAAAGCGGCAGAAGCGCTGAGAAGACAGCAATATCAGCGAGCGAAAGACGCTCGCCCACTAGAAAAGTTTTCGGCAAAAGCGTCTTGTTGAGGTATGCCAGGATAGCCTTGATTTCGGTCTGGGCTTTCGCGTCGGTCTGCTTATTCTGAGGCATGATGCCTAGGCAGGGGTAGGTCCATCTGGTAGCTGGAGGCACGATCTCATTATCGGCAAATGACATCCATTGAACGACCTGGACTTTATCAACATCGGTTTTTCCCCTCAGATCAGCGCTGGCGACGTAGTAGGAGATAGCGTTGGACTCCGTGATAGCCTGGCCATCCTTGGCCTCAAATGCCGGCACCTTGCCTGTATTACCAATGGACGGAAATCATGAGTTAATTAGCTATTCTAGCACTAAAAAGGCAAATGTCTTGACAGAATAGACAAACGATGGTATAACATTATATGCAGTTTCAGCGGATGTCATACAACTGGCGCGCTATGTAAAGTTGTTTCGCTGTTGAATATTTTGCTGTAAGACGTGAATGTTTGCGGCTTTTATAAATATAAGTAAACTTCATATCCGTGCGATTCGGCGAGTTTGTATTAGCTGTGACGACGAAAATGAAAGAAAATCGGTGTACGAACTAGGCTTTGGCCGATTAGTTTGTGTACAAGTCACATCATATAATGAAACCGTAATTCACGAAATAGTCACCACTTGACATCTTCAGAGCCCTGCTCCCACTAGCGAGCGACACACTGCTATATAATTATACTCATTACATATGTACGTATTACATATCAGAGCGCAGTGAGAAGATACCGAGGATCCGAAATGCACGAAAATAGCACTTTTAATTCCATACTACTCCGCTTTTCACCCATACTTCCTTGTTCATCCTCACGTGTCTCTACTGAGCCGGACACGCGACTAAGAAGGTAAACCTTAATGCTACAGAGTGCCCGAGATCAGAGCAGCCGCAACTGCTGCAAAAGCAGTCACCGATAGGGCTTACACCGATAGAGCGTATGGTATCGATAAGGATATCTTGCCGGTAAACAAGTTCGGGATGTTGCCATTCCCTTAAGCTTCATTCTCGTTTGTCTATACGTCGAAATGTGTGGTCAAAATCCAATAACAGCCGGCTAACTGACACGCCACTTCTGGCAGCCTAACTTCGATTAGGCTACATCTGGACGACCCACAGCCCGGCCCGTGCCTTCCTAACCAGCAGCCCATTTTCTAGGCTACGCACGGTTCACCCACTAGTCGTCACTTTATGTACGAATCAGCGCTTTCTCTATGGATACACGCTAGCCAAACTGCACCCACAGAAACCGTCCGGCCTCCCATCACTAATTGTTTCCGCATATCGATATTGAGGCCGGTTCCAACGTGGCCATCTGGCCCGTGTCAGTTCAACAACAATTGGGTACCATCGCACTAAAACGCGCTCGAAAGACAGCCTCACAACACATAGACGCACACAGATGGACCGCGGTGCAAGCAATGGCCCGTACAGGGGCATTACGGCAGAGAAGTTGCGGAGCTTACCATATGGGAATTTCGCGAGAAATGCGGCGGATTGGTTGGTTTCACCGTAGATGAATGCGGGAGGTGTCTGGCAGACTTTCAGCTTCGCTTGGCCGTACTCGGCAGCGATGAGAATCTGCTGCGAGCGGAAATTATCCTTGCACGTGTATAGCGTTCCCTCGGCGGCCATGTTCGCTGTAGCGGGTGGCGAATAGAAAAGAGTCAATCACAGACAAACACGGGTAGATAGTTTCGGTAAGTTGGCCAGCCGACTAGCAGACGAAAAATTTGATGCGCTGGCAAGAAGGTAGGCGCGCGCTAGGAGAGAAAGAGGGACACAAAATCGCTCCTACAGAAAGTGCCGATAACAGGTAAAATTTTTGACTGACCTCTAGGAGACTATCTGCAGTAGTGTGCGACTCATAAATCTATTTTTTAACATATGATCTGTTCTTTGAAATTCATTAGAATTGTTTGGATTGCGACGCATTTCGAGCGAGGAGTGTTTAAGACAACACGAGCGCCTTTAAATAGGCGCATCTGTTGGTTTAGTAATTGCTTTCGAATATAAATAGTAAATGCCGGAGAAGCGATCATTGAAAATAAAATTGGTCAAGATATTTCAATGGAATAAGTTTATCACCAGCAAGAATTAGCTGAAAACGATAATTGAAGCATGATAATCACGACAGCCATTCAATCGTTTCCCCCATAGAATGCGCCTTTGTGCGCCTTATGCCATCGTCTCTGCTATCATATTTGCATTATTTTTAGGCAAAACAAGTGAAAAATAACACGCGTAGAGTGTGTGTGTGTGTGTTACAATCCAAGTGCAGTTCGCCTAGAATAAACTAAATGCTCAGCATCGTTGCACCTTGGAAAAAATACGCGTACGTATAATCATTCGGATAATACTGAAACTGACTCAAATTTTCGTCCAAAATTCGCCAAAGCAACGAGCGATGTTTTATAACATGAGCAACAAAATTTTCAGCAAGTGATAATCACTTTGTTAGTATTACTTAACGACAAAAACTGACTAGTCAAAATAAAGTTCTATATATGATAGCAACTTCATATAAAAAGATATCTCAAACCTCGTGGTGTTATTTATAGAGGCGTTTTTCAAATGAATTTGGTGTGGTCGTTGTATATACTAAGTAACTCAAAATCCTAATCCTTTCTATAAATGTATTAAAGAGCTATATATAAGTAATCCAGTTATTCTAAGTATGCAATACCTCCTTTAACTAAAATAGCGTGTAATTACATTTGTTAGTTCGTATAATGTAATTTAAAGGTAAATTGAAAAGTATGGAAGAACTTCAAATATTTATAAAAATTACTTGTGGTTAGAATCTTTCTAGTAATTTCGTTGAAGAAGTGTTGATAATTTATTTAGCGTAGAATTGGCGCCGGTTGTAACATTCTCAATATTTGTGAAATTAATGCATTCATCTTTCAAAAAAAGTATTATTGAGCGTAATTACACTTTTGTGGCCTGCGGAACATTCTAAATTGCTTAACCGGGCGATTACGTGTGGTAGATATTACAACTGTTCGATAAGCACGTGATGAATTTTCAAAACAATGAAGAATCTCAATGAAAAGCGATTTTATTCAATAATAATCAATAAATGCGGATCAATACGAGTTATTTTCAGCTTTAAGACATGGCCTTAGGCACGTTGTATCTTGATATAATAAATTTACAATAATTTTGTAAATCAACTCGCTTCTTGGTAGTCTCGTGATTGAAGTTAGACGGCCGCTGTTTAAATGCTAGAGATCTGCTTTGCTACGCGAAAGTGTAAATTCAAGTTCGGAACTTAATAGTAGATCGTGATTTGGGACCCATGTTCAATAGTTACAGCCTCGGGATAACAACCCATTGCTCAAATCATTTTTAATCTTTATTGATATATTGGTGCAGTTATATTATCATACGCGTTCCTGTAATAAAGGCGAATAACAATAACAATAGTATTAAAATAAAGAAAAATTGTTAATTAGGTATTCTAGGGTTTGCATGACATGCTAAAATATACAGAGAAGCCCTACTGAATCGCAAAGCATAAACTTTGTACAAAAGACTAATAAATAAACGTCATTATCTGCTCCGATTTTATTTCAAGGTTGGAACATCGTAAGAGCACAGTGAGAAATAAGGCTTCTTCATAAACATCTGAGTCAATTCCGTCAATAACCTACCGTATGTTAGCCTTTAGTTTGTGAATCATTTTGTAACATAGCCCAATAAGATGGATCCAGGAGTTCAAATCATAGAATTCTACAATCCGCAATCGACAGATGCTCTTGCAAGAAAGAGTCGTAGCTGAATTGGTTACACTGGGACGGTCTTGCGACAAATGTCTTTTTCTAATCGTGAGGAGCCTCATTCTTCTGCAATTGAAACCTCTCAACCATGCGACGATTTTGATTACGTGTTGCGCAAACCTCTCTTGTTTTCTATGCAGAATACAGATTCCTGCAATCTTCTCCCAGACGCGGTACCGATTTTTTTCCATCTATGTTCTCATCAACTTTAACGATAATATAAAAAATACTCATCCTCCAAGGTTTTTGAGAGTATTTGATCCGAAAATATTGTTTATTCATCATACCGATGATTTATCACAACTGAGCCTTTACAAGGTGCTATATTGATTATTTCCTTTGACATTCTGAACCTCGAGCCAATAGTGCGTAATATTTTGAGTTTTTTACTCCCAGATGCGTACAAAGTTTTGTCTAGCTGAGTGAAAAGGAAACCGTTTATCAATGATTGTGACTACGGCCGGAACATGATTTTATTAACCGTGAACAAAGGAACAAAAGTGATGTAGACATCAAGCTGGATTACTCTGTCGTGCCTAACGTAATAAAGCACCGACTTGAAGCAGCCTATGGTTAACGGTGAAACAACATTGAAAGATACTGTCTAAAATGTTTTTAACCCGTACGAATATCATTGCTTGGACAAATATGTTTACATAACGAAAATAAAATGAGCTCTTGGTAGCTCTGATTAGGGCAAAAGTGTTGTTTGATTGATGTTTCGGATAATGCTATAAGCGTAGGCGTATGCTGTGTGAAATGTATAGAGATAGATATCTGAAGTTCGTCGAAGATTCGGTACTTGAATGCACCACTTTTCATTACGATGAGCTAGGACTACTTTGACGGCCAAGGCTGACGAGGCCCACTAACAACGCAAACACATTAGAAGGAAAAATGACAAAAATCTTTGGGAACCAACGGTCAGAGCGATCTAATATAATCGCTGAGTTATCGTCCTTTAAATTGAATGGTGATTTGTGGAATGAATTGTAAAAGTGTCAGTCTGCCACGCACGTTCGAGCAGACCACAACCGAATATTTATGCCGGACCCAACTGACGTCCACTGGTCTTCGACAAACGCCCTGGTTCTGTTGGATAGGCTCCCGTAACGGTATCCTATGATCTAAAATGGCCTAGGATTAACACCGTTCGATATATAGTCCATGCCATCGCGCGATATATGAGTCACAATGTCAAGCCTAAATTGTTTCAACGCTATTGAGGGCTTGACGATCGGCAATGTGCCGTAGCCGGTGATACGGTTCAAATTAATTGGATGCCTTATTTAAGCGGCTAGGAGCACGCAATACTTGAAGACCTCGGTGAGTTAGCGTTTTTCAGGTACTATTTATTTACCGCAAAAAATGAGTATTGCCTGATTCAGATATATAATAATATCCTTTCGCGGTAGAAGCTGAAAGTATGTCGCGATATCAGCTGTCAAGCCTGACATATAGGCTGGTAGAGGGTCGCACGGGGGCTCCGTTTTGTTAATGAAATGTTCGCATATTTACTAAAATCGAATGTCGGCGTCTCGGTCATTTTTTCGACATTTACAAAAATTCGACTCTTGCGATCGATATACAACAGTTCTTGTCAGCAACCATCATGATTACGTCTCAGATGTTACGAAACACACATATTTCGTTTTGATACCTGCCGCTGTGGCTATGTGTGGATCAATGCATTTTTTTGTTTTTGTATGCATTTTTGTATGCATGATCTGAATAACTTATTTCATCGGCGTTTTTTGTAGCCGTGCTCAATATTAACGAACAGTGTGAATTCTGCGGAAGCTTCGTTTTGCGTTGCGATACTTTGCTTAACGGTAGCAATTTAATTCGATTTTTAATTCGCTAATCAAATTAATTAGTTATTTAGTTTCCTTTAATTAATATTCCAATGTACCGAACGGGTGACGCGTGTATGTTATATCAGCGGAATTCGAACAGCCGACGAGTGGATCATCAGTACGATCTATTACCGCAACTGCCAACGTTGTAGGCCGCTACCTAGCCACTTCGACTGTAATTAACGATGTGCGCGATCGCCAACAATGAGCGATCCAAGACTCTAGGTGAATTCCGTATCGCTTGGTAAAGTGTCCATACGCTTGTGGAACACCTTGTCAGGCTCACGGGTGACTTTGCATATAGGCATGGCACTCTCTCTTTGCCTATCTGTGTTTTACGAAACACTGCAAAAAGCGCTACCGTTGACGTGGAATGTTGGCTGGTGCTCAGCCAAAAAATTATTTTGACAAGGTGAACGTATAGTTGATGGTCTAAATGGCTTTCTGCAGTTTAAGTAAAACGTCGATGATGGCCTGGCTGATGACGTTGGCAGATAAAGTGGTCGAACCGTCATTGGCTACAACTGCGTACGCAACGGTTACAGTCCAACAAAGGTAACCTACCAGTTTTTTAAGACTTGAAATATAGGCCAATGTGTATGCTTATCATGTAGGAGTTCGTATACTATGCAGAATCGCTTTGCTGGCTCCGGTGATAACTATATACCCGCTCAAGCTCATTGTAAAGTGGCTTCAATCGGCTGGGATTGGACGCCAAATCTATCGAGCATCCAAAGAAATACGGGCAAGCTATATACGTTTTGAAAGGTTGGGTCTCACTGTGGGCCATGAACATCCGAGCGAGTGCTGTATCTGTCGATTGGGTACTGTATGAATAACCTTCAACCGTATTTAACTTTCTACTCATCTAAATCTATTTTTAAAAAAGCCTAAATTGAACAAGCCTGCGCAGAACAAGCTGTTTATACCCGTTAAGTGGCCATTTAAAGTATTGATAGTCTTAATTACGAGGCGGAAAGACTTCGAAGAAAATGAGCTAGTGTAATTATACAACAGCACCATATACTGAGTTAGTATTTACTTTGCTTAAACCTTCTAATAACCTTGCTTGTGAGGCCATCAAATAGCACACTTAAATTTTTTCTCTAAGCTGGCTTACTAGCGTCCACTGCAGTCATAATAAATCTGACTACAATATCTAACCTTCTGGGCACCGAAATTTATCCTCTAGGCAGGTTTTCCTTCTGCTAGCTGTTAACCAATTTTGTATGAGAAGTGTACTAAAACTCAAGTTGTCAGAACATTAGGGTGTACAATTTTCAAATGAACTGGGTACGCGGTGTCTTGTTCCATAGGGCAGGAACGGTCCATGATAAGGCTTCCATTTGTGCCAGACTATAAACTTTTCTTAGTTCACAGATAATAAACACCGGCTTCATCTAATGACTATTTACTTTAAGGGCATTCTCAATCGCACTTTGCGTTGAGTACGCACTAGGTTTTGTTATCTTACCATACACAGGTAGTTAATCATGAATTATGAAACGGAAAAGGACGGCAAGGCCGCATATGGTGAACTCCTTGGCGGCAAGATCTTATGCTTTCATCGAATGTTGTAAGTTCTCGGAAACCCTTGCATAAAGCGAAGTGCTGTTGATAGAATGGCTCGTTTAGCTTTAGCATTTCAGGATGGTCTACAGTAATTCAAAATACGTTTATCCAAATTGTCGTACCAAGATATTCTCGAAAGAGGTTTGTGGCATCGAATTTTGCTTAGTAATAATAATAATAATGGTGATATGTGTAATGATAATTACAGCTATAATGTTTTATATATCTAACATAGGTTAAATTTTCAGTAAACAAATTCGGCCCAGAAAAATGTCTTCACACTCGATGGATCCATAAAACAAGCACTTGTAATTGATATTTTTTACCCCCGCTTTATTGAAAAGTAACGTAACATATTCTGATTTTCAACCTGACTGGTGTTCAGTAGAACTCTCTGAGAACACTGATGGTGATTAACGAACTTTCAAAATGGAACAGAATTTCCTCTGTCCATAACTAGACAATATCGAAGAGGACAATCCCTGCATCTAACAAAATGTTACCATACGATTGGCGAGGCAATTAATACTATTGCATGAAAAGTTCATCAAAAGCGTAATCTCGCAATGCGCATCCAAAAAAATCGAATGAATATTCTAACCCATATTTCCTTATGAACGTTTGAAAATCGCTGGGGGCGTTTTATTATATCATCCTGTATTTTGTTTGCTGCTCACTGCATAGTTACCGTCTTTGAGGCGCCCATGCGGCGATTCAGCCGGCCTGGATCAAGATCCGCATATTAAGTATCATCATCACCATTGAAGCGAGCCGCATGTTCTTCCAGTATTTCACCGACTTTGTACTCAATAGATTTTACCGCACTTTGCTTATAGACCGACGCATTCGTATAATTGTATCGTTTTCGATACGTCACTCAAGCCTCCAGTACGCGTAGACGTCTGTGACTACATCGCTCTCTCGGAACCTCTGGAATGTGGTGATAAACTTTATTTTTTATTACCGATGTACTCTATATCAAAAAAACTATGATGCTTGTATAAGTAAGATGCTTGCGAATAAGTCAGATCCTTGCGGAAGGCTTTCCTTTCTTTTGAAAGGTTCACTGCATTGATATAATCAGTTCGATTACATGACAGTCGCAATGGCAGGCTGCAATCCATGGCCTCTTCGACAATGATTCTCGATCACGTATTCAACTCAAGTGTCGAAGGCGAAGGATCTGTCAAAGCTTGGGCCGGATACCTAAACCGCCGATGGACATAGAGCACTAGAAGAAAGATTCCATAAATAATAGTGACAAAATATTCAAGCCTCTATGGAATTGGAAAACGCTCCGTTCAGCTGGTTTAACGGGATCTATTTCATAGTTTGGGCATATTCCGCACAAAAGTCAAAAGCAAAAGATGCACTGTTTCTTTAGATCAAGCATTTAAAATATTTTAAGATCAGGAAATTCGATAAAAGCCAACGGCCTGACACATACAGCACTACTACCTAATGCCATGCAATGCAAAATCGCTAGCAATGGCCTTGAACATCAAAAGGCCTTTTTTACAGCGAATCAGAAAGCAGAGCTCACGTGAACATCACCACAAGTACGAGCGACAGCAGTTTAACTGTTAGTCGATGAGATGCTTCGATAGCAGCCAACGGGCACTTATCTAATTGTAAAAATAGCCCACGTTAGATCTACTGCTGTCTTATATTTGCAATACAGTCAACTAATTCGTTATTAAAGCCAGGGAACATAGCATATGCCTCTCTTCACAAGCACGCATCTTTACACTCTTTACACTAAGCACGCATCTAAATAAATATTCAGGGGCCGCTTGCAAATCGCAAATAAGGGAATTAGGAACTAATGATAAAAATAAATTACACTCCTAATGATAGAAGTGGTCAGTGGTATGCTACGATAATTCAGTGAATTGAAGAAAACCAGATGTGGAAGATTTTGAAGCTATCGCTTAAATGGAAGTATGTGATGCTTAAATAGTCGAAAAAAGCATACCGAACGCCTGCTTAAAAATGGCAACGATAAGAGCGTATTTATTAGGTCTACCAACAGGTTCTATTTCATTTTTTGAAAACCTTGCATTTATTCACCAAAAAAGGGCCATAGTATGTGCCCTTCTCCACATGGAATAAGCAAACATAGAAGAATATTTAGGCGGTCGCCACGTAGACGGATATTGAGAAATGATGATGATAGTAGATAATAAATTCGTCATGACGTGTCACGATAATTCGGTGCATTCAGGAGAAACAGTATTGAATACATTAAAAATATTATTTAGGTGGGGACTGAGCACAAATTACGCCTAAGTGGCTGTTCAGAGGGATTCAGGGTGCCGACTCACTCTCTCTCTGAATACTCTCTCTCTCTCTCTCTGAATAAAGTCTGAATAAAGTGAATAAAGTAAATAAAAATAAAGAAAAGAAAATGAACTCTGAATAAAGTTATTCATTTATTACATTCTAAAGCGCTTCCTAGTATAACACTATCATTTTGGGGAAATTATTTTGAGTTCGTACACATTCCAAATCTGTACGAAAAAAGACTTAAAAATATCGACCGAATCTATACTTAGTGTATTTTAGCACCGTGTCTGCTAAACTTGTTAAACTGTTTCAGACCGCATAGCCTTGGATTTCTCCAGCTAAGGAAAAGGTACTTCTGTTTTAACGCTTGTACACAAATAGAGCACATTCATGCTTCGACTTCATTTCTACCATTTAGAGGCAACCTCTCGATGCAATTTGGTATGTCAGCCATATAACTGCAAACGTGCGCTATGTGGCATGAATAATGGTGTTGTTTTTATGCTTGCTTTTCATAGACACAATGGAGAGTGTGTGCAGCTGGCTTGAGTTTCTTAATATTCTTGCACGTATGTTGGGGGAACAGTTTGGTACTTTTACCTACGGCTTCCAACGTGCGGCTTCCCGCATTAGTTCTATGCGAATATTCATAATTCGGGATGTATTATAGAGAGTAGCTAGATGACTTCTTCGCACGGTTTACGAGGCCGAATTTTTGGGATGTCCTGTAGAGGGTAGTTTAGTAACTTATACATGCGGTCCTCAACGTAGGTGTTTCAGAGTGTATAAAGCATAGTTTAATGATTTGTACGTGTAGTTTTAAATTTATATCTTTCGGAATGTGCTGTAAAAAGTTGTTAGGCTTTTTTACGGTATCCTACAGTATATGAAAAGCATAGCCATTGTAGCAACGATCAATCCATCAAAGAAGATGTTAAAAAGCAGAACTTACTTATATTTAGTTATAGTGCTGAATTTAATTCAGCACCGTGACAAAAAAATAACCATTAATATTATTATTGTAAAAAAGCACTCTTTACTCCAAACTTAAAACTCTTTACTCTGAGCCATGAGAAATTCTAGATTCTTTTGTGGTTTGCGGAAGCGCCTCTTAAATTTTTCCATCATCCATGCATCGTTGCTAATTGTGAAATTATCA
The DNA here is from genome assembly GCA_002081605.1 of Tropilaelaps mercedesae. NCBI lineage: Eukaryota > Metazoa > Arthropoda > Arachnida > Mesostigmata > Laelapidae > Tropilaelaps > Tropilaelaps mercedesae. Next base: position 14,923 of record MNPL01003354.1, on the reverse strand, counting down.
CGTGATCTTATTGTGTGTTTTATGCACTTCTGGTCGTCTTCCGGTTATAGCTATCGGACCGCCGTGCTTTGTAGCTGCCCGAACGCGCTAAATGCCCTTACTTTGCTGGATACGACCAACAAGAAGACTTGATCGGGAGGTAAGACGCGTACTTTGCCTGCACGTTTTTAGAAGCCTCAGAAGTCAGCCTCCGTATTCATTAGAGAAATTTCTGGTATTAAGAAAAGATAAAAAGGTCAAACGAATGGTATACGAAAAAATCTTGCCATACGCAGAGAAAAGCAAATGTACCAGTATGATCTGCCATCCTTTCTGACCACTACGTTTCCTGTAAATACATCAACAATAACCAAGAGACGTTTTATCACTGACAACCGAGTACAAACGAACCATACAGTTTTGCACAGAGAGCTAAAAGGAATCCTATTAAAAGGTCTCAAGGGAATATGATGAAACCACTGGTTTCATTAGGGGCTGTTGAGACGCAGTAGACTTGAATATTGTGTCGAGCTCGATGGCTTGGTGCATTCGTGTGCGCCTTGCGACCGAAGAAGACACGTGGGTGCACGGGTTCAATCCCCGCTGGTGCACATTTACATTTATATAAAGCCCGTCTTACGAAGTAATGCAAAAACTGCTACCATGCTACCATGAACGTTAAATGTTGACTAATGATCAGCCCTAAAAAATATTTAGACTCCAATATTGTAGTCAAGTTCGATTGCCCGATGCATTCGCGTGCGACTGAGGCAACCGGAGGAGACACGAAAATGCACGGATCTAATCCCCGACGTTGTACACTTACATGTATGGGGTAATCCGTCTTACGAAGTAACGCAAAAAGCGCTACTGTGGATGTTAAATGTTGGCTGATGATAAGCCCTAAAAGTAATTTGATGTAAATATTGTAAACATGTACACCAATAGCATGTTGGTTTTTTTAAAGTTATGGACAATTGAAACAAAAGAGTTGAAAATTTAGATTAATACGATGGGCTCGCAAGATTCGAAATATCAGCTCATAGCCGCTACCTTTTCTATAAAGTTAAAATACATCCTTTAATAAAGGAAACTAAGTGTTTCCATAAAAGCGTTTTCGGAAAATACATATTTTGTGGACGTGCACATAGAAAAAAGTATCAAACGAATTATGTGCATATTCACATTTTGGAGCAAACGATGAATGCATAATCGTTTGTGTGTGCCATTTAAAGGGAGCGTTGAACAAAATTTTATCGTTGCTGTTCAAGTACAAAAGATGGTGGAAAAACTCTACATTGAGTTGCCATTACTGGCAGTGTTATGCCGTACGCTCTCTTTAAAACGGCCATCCATGAAGAAAAACTTATCCATTCAACCTCATAGGAAAGAATAAATCGTCAATCACAAGAGTATACCTAGAAAAGATGCTATTTCTGTTCATCCCGCAAATCAGAGGGTCAAGGCTTGAGAACTGTACCGGTAAAAAGCCGCAAATTGTTGCGTATCTGTTGATATCGCTTTCGTAGCGCTTTTTGCATTACTTCGTAAGACGCTCACACCCTTTCTTGTGCTAGACAGTGACCCCTGATTGAGCAGCTTAATTTGATCCACATATCAACTAATACTAAATCACAGCTAAATAATAGGTGCCAACATAGGGTTTCTCTACTGATTGCACTCATAGGTCTAAATGACGTAAGCTTTTCAGAGAGTTAATTGAAAAGACTCCGGTTAGATGAAAGAATAGAACTGAAATGCCAAGTCGACCTTCCATTTTCCCCTCTTTTAGAGAATTCACGCAAGTACTAAGGACATTTTCGCTAAACTAAACTAAATAGCTTCCATCGACCTGTCGCAAAAAACCTCGAGGTACACAAGCATTAAACTTAAGATGTATGGTGATTCTACGTAAAAGTTTTTCATACAGTAGTCTCAGCAAATTGCAATGCATTCATGGAGCGTAATCACAAGAGGCAAATAATGTCTAGTGGCTTGTATGAACAGGTCACTTAATTTGATTTTTATCTATTATATATTTTCTTAGAGCTGGCCATCAGCCAACCAAATTCCACGGAAGCACTTTTTGCATTACTTCGTAAGACGGACCCCATAAATGTAAATATGCAACGGTGGGGATCGAACCCGTAAACCTACGTGTCTCCTCCGGTCGCAAAGCGCTCACAAATGCACTGAGCCACCGAGCTCGACAATTTTTATCTATTGTAGATTAGAAAAACGACTCATATTTAGGTTACAGTTTAATTTCACGCGAATGAATATCATCACTCAAAGCTGTTTATTAACGTACACACACTGTACCTTTTGTTATACTTGTCGCACAGTTCCCTAGTTTTCCCGCCCATCATAACGTTTGCTGCTATTCAGTTGAACAGGGTGACTATTTTTGTGCGACAGACACTTCAGACAAAATTGATACCTTTAGCAAATATATTACGAGAGACGGGTAGGGGAGATTGCTCACTATGTGTTGGTTCCCTTGATGCCGCCAGAAAAAATATCAATATATGCATCTCTATATTTATTAATCCGATCACAAGTATAACATTTACTGGCGAGCGCGCAATGGATGAGGAGAGAAAGCTCCTGCACGCGGCTCATTAAGTCGTTTCCTAACGGCGCTTTAACTCGCACCACAAGATTTGTAAGCAGCACACATTTACATCAAAGTAGCCTCTGGTTTTGTCATATTTTGTCTCGTCCACCGTCAGTGACTGTAAAATGCTCTTCGACAGAGCATTCTAATGACTTTGCATAAAAACGAATTTCATCCAAGATTATAATACACAGTATATATATACATATATGTATATATACACACAAAGAGAGATTGTATTTACGAAAAACTAACAACATCTTTTTACTATTTTCCCTACATATCTAATGACTGAGCAATATTCCGCCGACAGCGGAGAGATACGGAGCGAGCCGTAAATAATCTAAAGAGGTCCAAGGTTGGAATACACCATCGATGACGGGAGAGGGTTATATTTTCATCATCCTCTGTGGACATATTCTTGGGTTGTCGCCCACACTACGCTGGGGCCAACACACCTTTTGCTTTGTTGAGCCTGCGCCTGTCGGTTCACGAGTGGAAAAATAGCTGAAGCATACGACAAAGACGTACACGAAGCACCCTCTAAACATCAACATGCTTTCGATTAGCAAACCAGCAAAATAGCTCGTCCCCAAAGGAGAAGAGTATATGAGCACTCAATCAAATAGAATGGCAGGGCGCAGCAGGTTATTGTTTGTCCAATGCTTTGTTTTTCGTAGCGTGTTGGCGTTGGTGTCTGCTTGTTAGAAGAACCTCCCGCCTTGGGCCTGCTGCTGGGCCTGCTGCTGAGCCTGCTGCTGAGCCGCCTGCTGAGCCGCCTGCTGTTGAGCCTGCTGCGCGTGCTGTTGATGCTGAGCGGCTATTTGCGCAGCTCTTTGCTGCTGCATCGCTTGGACCTGTGAATGACACAGAAACGATGCGGATGGAAGGAATGTCGTGTTACGAAAATTCTCCACAAACACTAAAGTTCATAATGTTGCTTGACGTTTGGCCTTCCTGTGTTCATCACAAGTTGAGGTTGTATAGCCACTTATTGACTCTTATTTGTACTATTCGCGGAATGTTGCCAAGGTGGGCACATAGTCATATCGACGTGTGTATGTATGTACATAACAGAGTTTCAATCATCTACGTTTATCAACGACGGCACAAGTAGGCTACAAGTACTCCGAACAAGTAGGCTCTCAGTATAGATCGTTCCATCTGTCTTCATATCTGAAGAATATGCTTGCGAAACTACCCAACAAAATAACCCCAATATATGCCCAGTAACACCCAAATCCGTCCCCATCTCCCCCAGTCTTTCCTCGAATAACTCACTTACCAGCTGTTGCTGGTGTTGAAAAGCGGCGACGGCTGCCGCACTCGACGTGGCTGGCATTTGCTTGTGCTGATCCCGGCCGGTTCCATGTCCGGACACCGGCGTCAACGGTGTTCGCCGGCCCTCTCGCTCTGCGCGTTCCCTCTGTCTGGCAGCTGCAACTGCCAAACTGTGCTGCTGTTGAGCCATCGTCGCCACCATGTGTTGGTGCTGCAGAGCGGCCACCGCTGCGGCCGAGGACGTCGGAACGTTCGCCCCGCCGCTGGTCTTATGAGCTTGCTGCTGTTGTTGGCTTTGCTGTGCCTGCTGCTCTCCCCGGGCGGCGACCGCCGCTGCTACCGCAGCTTGTTGCCGTTGAGCTGCAGCGACAGCGACCTGATAATAGAAATCGAAAAGGATGCAACAGCGACGTTTGATATCATATCGAAATGGAAATAAGGGTAGAAATAAACAAAAACACACACGAACACACATAGACACATGGAAACGCATACGAACACACAAAAAAATCCATCTGCTAAGCCATATGATTAGTAGAGTTTCAAGGAAGGGTAGTTTTTTGAGGGAGAATACCTATGCGGTATCTTACCAGAATAACTCAGTCGTTTGTTAAACATCAACAATTCAAGTCTTATAGCTCCAGCTTCATTGATTCTCTCCCACCGTAGTACCGCGAGCTTTTGGTAACTAAACTAAGAATAAATGAGTCCGAAAAGCTTGTGCGTAACTACGTTTTTTACCGCTTGTTCCTGAAGTTTCTTATGTTCAGCGGCGGCAGCTGACATGGCAACCATGTGTTGGGGGCTAAAGACTCCTGGTTGTCCTGGATGGCCCGGATGTCCAGGATGGCCCGGATGGTACGCAACCATTTTGTCCGCCTGACTTGGTCCCGGTTGCCCGTACGGGCCAGGGAATGGATATTGCAAACCGCCTGGTTGACCGCTAGAAACATAGTAGACAGGTGAAGGAGAGGGGTACGTGCCCCCAGTCGATCCACTGAGCTTGCCAGAAGTGCTCCCGTAACCCGGAGGGCCCTGCACGCCAATCAGAGAATGCAAAACACTCTAGAATAATCGTAAAAGTGCACGCTCTCAAAATGTTGGCACAGCAACTCAATGAGGCTAGATGTCACAAGGTGTAATGCGATCAGCAAAAAATTTATTGATCATCAGTGTAGAGGTTTTCTTAACACGTAGCTCTCATACCTGACCGGGGGCTGGCGCGAATCTCGTTTGCCCCTGAGGGGCGCCGGCTTGTCCTTTGAAAGGATGCCCCTGGCCATAACTTCCTGGAGGAAACACTGAATTGCCGGGACCCTGTGCACTACTAGTGGGTGGTGATGGTGAATGATGTCGCTTAATAGTAGGTGGCCTATGCGGTTGAGGTGTGGCTACCTTGTGGCCCACTGCATGGCCTGCAGCAGCCATAAAACGCTGATCCTAGGCATATCGAGAAAGGCAGGGGAAATAGACAAGTTGTAAATAAACAAGCCAGCTAGAATAAACACTATTACCAATTCAGAGATTAGAAGAAAGAAAGAGCCTACTGCAGAACTTACTACGGTTGGTTTAAAACAGGAATAGCTAAAGCAACAACTTCTCCGATTTAATTTGTGGTCTATCCAACTGCGGTTACGACTGGCCAGCCGATAACGTTAACCGTTCTCGATAACGTTGAACGGAAACAAAAAAGGCAAAAAACACAATTTCGTCATAGCATTTACTAAATTATATTTGGTAATCTAGTGTCTCTATAGCGCAGCAAAGCCACCTAACAACGAACATTTTGTAAACGCGCCTTTTGTTATTAGTTCTTCAGATCTCTATCTCTGGGTGTAAAAACTGACATGTATATAAGCAGTATTTTCACGGACTATCCCGGACGATGGCCCAGAGCTACATAAAAATTGTAAGTAACACTCATTCCTCCAAATTGCACAAGAATGTCCTATATGTCGCCACTTCGTCATCATTTTATTCTTATTTTCGCTTACTCATTCACTTTAAATTTCCCGCTACTTTAGAACCCAGTGTCTAATACATCCATCCGACTCTATCCGCACATACCGTCATGAATACGGGGCTGGGCATTTCCGGTGGTCTCTGCTGCGCCGCGGCTGCCGCAACAGCCGCCTGTTGTTGCGCCGCCGCGGCAGCAGCCGCCTGTTGTTGCTGTTGCTGCTGGACTGCGGCCGCAGCGGCCGCCTGTTGTTGCTGTTGGACCACAGCAGCTGCTGCCGCGTGGTGAACCGCGTGCTGCTGGGCGGCCTGTTGCGCGGCGACCGCCGCTTGGTGCTGCTGGTGCTGTTGTTGCTGCTGTACGGCGGCAGCGGCAGCAGCAGCGGCGGCAGCCGCCTGTTGCTCTTGCAGCATGAGCTTGTGATGCTGCTGCGCGACAACGGCCGCCTGGTGCTGCTGTTGCTGCGCCTGATGTTGCTGCTGCACTTGCTGCTGTTGCGCCTGCTGCTGCTGTGCGGCGAAATGCTGCTGGAGCAAGTGCTGCTGTTCGTGCTGCTGGAGTTTGCGTTTCGCGTCGTCCTCGTTAAGGACCTACGCAAATGAAGAGATTCACGGCGCGGGAAATGGGGAAAGCGGGGAAATGAATAAATACATTGCAGTTAATGGTAAAAGCAAAAATTGCGTGTGACAAAGCTTAATAGAGGCAGTGTCGCATAGTTTTGCTCAATAATAACTATAAATGCGAGGGTCGCGCAGACGTCACCACTAGTGCGAAAGTTACCAGCAACCAGACCATTGTACGCGTAGCGCGCTGAGGAGGAGTTCAGCTAAGCGGCTCGTATTTAGCTCGTATTGTTCTCTCCAGTTGGAATTTGTCCAATGTTGTATATTGTGCAGCGAGTAGGCGTACATATTACTGAATTGGCAAGTGCAAAAGGCGAATAGAAAAGACTAATAAACCGTGCACCCTTAAAAAAGACCATTTCAGAATATTTTACTGTTTGGTGAACGCGATAGATCACTGTTGGAGAACGTACCTTCTTAAGCTGCAGAACAAGCTCGTGCTTCTCTGTCTGAAGTTCTCGGAGACGCTTTTCAGAGGCTGCTACCTGCTCCTTAATCTCCTCCAATGTCATCGCATCCTGTATGGAGAAAAAAATCCAGTTAAGATAAACGGTCTCACGCATACAGCACCGTTTACCAGTTTTCCGAACCAGGCACATGCCTATCTGATGGTCAACGCTAAAATTTCCCATTCCATTCCATTGTCACTTATATCATTATATACATTAAAATGGATCTAAGTGATATAAGTGAGTTAAGCAAATAAATGAAACACAAACATGCTGAGAGCATATTTCGCAAGCAAGATTTGAGTCGACAAACGCTGAGAACACGAACAAACCTCTACCCAGATTAGTTTTGATTTCAAACGTACGACTATGCGCTTCTTCATTGGCCAATTGACAAATGTAGCTGTATACGTCACAAACAGATGAACAAACATATTTTTTTAGGGTACCCGGGCACGCTGAAATCGTACAACGTTAGAAAAAAGTGTAAATTGCCACTTTTACAAACAGGCAGCTAGGTTGAGGGACAACCAAGGGTCAATCGAAGTTTCACACATTTTTTTACCTCAATTGAATACAATGCGGGCCCTCGAACGAATATGAGCACGATATAACAGTCTTTTCTAAACTTTCTGCTAATACCAGACATAAATACGCGGTCACTAGTTAAGCATTTATAAACTGCTACGGAAATAAAGATGTTTCGAGGAAGAGCAGCAGAACGAAGTGAAGGTATTTCGTTGTGCTACCCCTGGTAAACGAATTCCATTTGAAAAATCTCAATATCAGCACCGTTAAGGTTAAAAATCTTACAAAATAAATAGCACGCTAAAAATCTTACGAAATGAATAGCGCAAGTCATGACTTACATTTAGGTTAAGAGATTCCTGAATTTCATTTGAGCAACAATGGAAACACGACAATATAGTCAAATCATTTATACAAAAATTCTGCCCCACATACGAAAATGGCTGTCGGATGGCAACTATGTATTCATGGCACCCCTATTGAGCAAGAAGCAGGTACCCAGAGACCCAGGCACGGCAGGTGTGCAAATCCGGAGCATGCCAGAGAAGTCACAGCAACCATTGCACCCAGAGATGGCATAACGAAATACAGCAGTTTATAATACTTATTCGGTGACTAAACTCCCATGTGTGGTGTCGTTGGAAATAAAAAAGAGGTTACTTCTATATCAAACAATGTACATGGAGATCTATTCACCCAAAAACCGCAGTAATCGTCGATCAAAACCTAAAATGTGTACAATTTCAAGGGTACTTCATCTGATTAGCCTCCTAGTGCATATACCCTATGATTCTCAAAATGAGGGCATTTTGCTGAAATTAAATATTAAACTAGTCTCACAGTCAGGAGCTGTCGAAGCCGCACAACGAAAAGTCTCGGCTCATCGCTGGGTTTGAACATCTTAACAGTTGCCGCTACTCACCCTTTTTCGCTTCTGTTCCATTTCTCGCTTCATTTGTTGTATTGCTTGATCAGCCTCCAACTCCTGTTTTTTCTTTTCGCGCTGCAATAGAATATGCGCCTGCAAACGAGATCAATAACATAAGACAACAAAAACTGGCCATGTCTTAAATTCAATAGTCAAACATGACACGGGTAGATGTTCGTAGGTAGAGCGTATGTCTCACAACTGCATATTATTATGATTGTTCTTATTATTATAGCATACGTTTGGCATACTTATTATCTTTTTTGAGCTTTTTGCACCTGCTTTTGGTTCAACACAAGCGACTTTAAATTGAAGTAAAGTACGTCTCTACGGCTAACCTTTATTAGCTAACCAGTACTTCAGCGACAATATCGATGGAGCCTCTATATACCACCCTTCGCTGTTCTAGTTAGTCTCTCTCTTTGGAAATATGTTTAGTTACCTTAAGCTGGTTCCACGTCGTTAGGCTCATCTTTGGCCGTTCCATTACCAGAGAGGGCGAATGGGTCATTTTGTAAACGATTCGGTGGCCAAAACTTGATCGAACAAATTAGAAACAAGCCTGCGATCAGTAACCTGAGGAAACAGAGAAAGCTCTTTAATAAATTGTAATGCAACCTCATTGGGATAAGCGTCTAAGTGATAACCTTTGTTTAAGCACTTATAAAGTGTCGATGTAAACAGAACGTACGAGAAATGACTCAGAAGTGTTCTGCTGCAATAGCGGAAATTGAAATCTACACGAGAACATTGTTAAGCAAAATTGTGACTCAGTGGACCTTCGTGAGCCCCCCTGTAGACGGAACGGTTTTGCTTACAAGTAGCTTAGCTTTCAAGGTAGCCAGTGTGATAACTAGAAATGATGTACAAAACAACGAAACACGCCCTCCTCCGCACTGTAGATCAGAACAATGGCCGTATGGGCGTACATGTAGAATGCCACACAAGAGAATGATAGGGCAAACGATATTTCGGGGACCACGCTCACTTACTCATTTTCGTTAAAGGATTGATGTCGGCAGTTAGATGTTCCAAAGAACGACTTCAAAAAACTCAATTGGAAATAAATTTAGGAAGTTGCTAGAAAATTGCATGAATTCGAGACGTTAAGAACTATTAGTCTAGGTCAGAAGTACACAACATGCAGCCCACCACAGAAAACCCTCTCAAGGGCTAGAATTATCTCATCATCATTTGAAGAAAAAAGTGCCACTTGCATTTACCAGTGATTGTAATGCCCTGGTTGCCGTCCAGGCTATAACCGCATTCTTCCTGCGGCAGCCCTTGGTTCCGCTTTCGATGTGCTTAAAACTCCTGCTTTTGCTAGTTTTCCGGAACAACTCGCTTCTATCCACTAAAGATTCTTCTGGCCTTTCTAAGGCATTTGGTCTTACGTCAAATTGGTCGAATGATCGGACTGGTCGATTGGGCACTCAATATTTTCTGCACCTTCCTGAGAGACGAAAAAAGGTAAGTTTACATAGAGACCCGAAATTTTAGAATAGCTGAAGCCTATTCCCTTGGGTTCAAAGATCCGATGCACGTCAGCCGAAGTTAGCTTGTTTCGAGATTTTAGCGTATGAAAAGTAATTCCGGGCTCAAGACAGAGAGGATCTTTAAAGGATAATATATGTACGTATATTTTTCGTGCGGGTGAACTCAATAAAAAACTATGAAAACATCATGATAGAGAGTTAGGGAAATCAAATGTAGGTGTTATGGCCGACCTACGCACATCCGCAACGGTATTATAATAAGTGTTCCTTTTGAATTGCGGCCATGCAACTAGTGCATATCTGTTGTCCCATGTTCTAATACGAATAATGAGACAAATATGTAGTAAAAGATTCGCTACAAACAGCGGAACTCAAAAAGAAATGAACAATTTGTTCAATGCTTAGTTGGGCTGAAAATAGCACACAAGTCTCTATCTACAACTCGATTTGAATTCTGAGTGGTAATTGCAGCAACATACCTCTCACAGATAGAAACAAGCATATATAGGTTCAATGCAGCAGATTTTGTAGCAGAGGTAGCTAAAAATCATTCGTGTTGATCAGACCCAATAGCATTTTAATTGGCTGATGAAACATCTAATTGCCGTATTCGACTATCAACTACAACATAGACTACATACCCCAAATGTAACCCACGGGACGATAAATTACCTGTAATCTATCATAGCTGGCACTAACTTGTTACAATGTAGAAATACTCTGATCACGAGTTACACCATTCGACAGTATAGCCTACCGAACCTTATCAACATCCGTTAGCGATGTATCATATACGACGACCTGCACTAAAATATATTCTGTAAACTAAAATACTCCAGGAACATATCACGGACGGCGGAGCTTCGCGAACAAAAAATAGTGTACTGGCAAAAAGCAAGTGGCCTTTTTTCTTCTTTTTCCTACTTCTCAACGGCGCATTCTATTTGCTACATCTTTCCTGTATCTCCAGCAGTAGACTGACTCTGGAAGCGGGGGCTTCTATGCAGTGATCGTATTTCGACATCTTTCTGCGTCATCCCGCGACCTGGCACCTACAGAGGGCGGTTTCTGTAGTATTTTTTCATTGCGGTTCTCTATAGAGTTAGATAAGGCAGAGCATCGTTGACACTTATTGTGGCTAATCCTTACGAAGAAAAGGTAGGTATTGCGTGATTTTTACGCAAAAAAGTACTGCACTTTGCCTAGGTGTGGTCATCGGAGTTGAGCGACTTCTTTCAATGGATTGAATTACTTTGGTGATCTTGGATTGCGCAAACAGTGAATTGGCCCTCTTTTATGTTTTGCCTCTTGATAACAAAGAGCCGCTACTCTGTTACCACTCCAATCAATAGGCGTAGTAGCGACGCTTTCACCACATATACGATATATACTATATGCGTCATAACCTTAGCACGACAACGAACAGGCTCCGCCTTTCTTTCCTCTTGACTCCAGTTTGCTAACATTTGCATCGAATACGAAATTGCATACGTTTCTGAGGACAGATCAGGTAGAGATATCAGTGTCATTGCACCGTACATCTGGCCACCTAAAAGGCAAATCGAGTTACAGCGAGTATATCTCTGTGCATATCTCCGTGATACCTTTTATCTCTGCTAAACTCTTTATGCCTAGTAGCTACAGGGCCACAAGTGCTGTGCGAAAAACTCTTTATAGACTATGGGCTAGCGGATAATGCTGCTCGGAATAGCTTTCAGATGTTCAAATTATAAGTTCCCAAAAACGCGACGTTTTCATATCGGGAACATGTGTGCCGGCTCATCACGCCGAGACAAAAGCTGTGCCAGAATATCATCCACATGTTCTGTTAAACACACGATCATCTAGAGAGTAATCGAATATGTTGGATTTTGTTCAAGCCTCATGAGTTGACGCACTCAGGATAGGGCTGTAATAGCCAATAAAAGGATAATATTTGCACAATCATATATATTTTGCCAAACTGTATCGCTGTGTGTCATTTTAGCGCGCGTCCAAACACAGATATATCGTGCAATTTGCCTTCGTCCCAAAGGGTCTGTTTCTCAGTTCTATGAAGTTGCTACGGTATCCGAACATGGAACGAGGTTGGTCGAAAGGATAACGTCATATATCGATTTGAAATCTATTGACGGAGAATTGTATGTGCGTCGTCATAATAACAGGTGACCTCATTTTCTCAGAGGGGAAGGAGAAAAACGTACCCAGTAATCAAAAAGGTCATTGAAAGCTGACGCTGATTTAGCACTCTGTCGTTTACCTTCTCTGACCGGAGGTCCACTCGGGTGGCCACAATACCACCGAACTGCCACATGACATGACCGAACGTTTTCCAACACGAAAGATCTATATTCAGAAATGCCAGTAGATTTGCGGAAAACGGGTTCCTTTTAACACAGTCCTCCTACCCATATGCTCTAAAATGCAGTTAATACCGAATATATCAGATTCAGACCTATCAAATTACGGATTATAAACAAGATCGTTCAACGTAAAAAAACACGTAAAACCTCAGGCTGCCAACCTTCTCCCGAAGCGAACCGGCACACAGGAGCCTTCCGGAATCCGGACAACTTCCAATTATGCAACGTCATTACAGTATCGCCTCCGTTAACCCCCTGAGAAAATGACAACAACGCGAAAATTCCGACGAAAATACTGGGTTCGGCTTTCCGAGTGACAGACACCCACACACACACACGTCCAATGCGGAGCGCTTTGCCCCCACCTCACGGCTATTTAGGCTTCAAGGGTCCACAGTTGTCGGTCCGACCATTGCATCATATCGAAATCCCACACACGCGCTACTAGAAATGATGTGTTTTCATCCAACTACAACGCGAATTTTTAAATTGAATCTCGCCAATTCAAGAAACCATCCCCTGTGCAATTAACACCTATGATAAATTACGAAGCTCCCATCGTTTCATGTGAAATCTAATCCACAAGTAAATACTGCTTCATAAAAAGCTTATCCTTTTGTGTTACTGAAAATATGGGAAACAATCTTTAATTTGGGTGTATCTCGCAAGGCTTTTCGGTGTAATGCCGCCCGCCGTACTTGCCAAATGTTCGTTGTCGGTTTCAGCGGCTGACTCTCTTGTTATTGTTTTGATATTTTGGCGCTCTCTCTCTTCGATTCTGTTCGCGCTCTTCCGTGTGGTGGCCTTTTGGTGGTCGGTACATACTTCGTGTAGCTAACGTAGATGTTGTGGCGCTCCGATCGATGTTTGGATTTTGCTCGTGTGTGGGATCCCAGCACCAAAGCAGGGCCTTGATTTAGTGGCGTCGTTGGACCTGTTCTATGTCTAATTTGCGTACACAATGCTCACGAATCCACTGGCGGGTGTTTTATCGTTGGCAACGGCGTAGTTGGATACGCGCAGTTCCGTCGCACACGTACATCTTGGGGCCATCCGTCGTCGGCCATCATACCCCTTCCTTTGTGGAACAAGCAGAGATCAGTTCCGCCACCGTCTGGGGTGTACGTCCACAGGCGCTGGCTGCGAATGGTGGTCCCGTGTGCTACTCGAGTGGCCTCTCTGTCGTGACGCGTTGGACTTGGCCAGGTGTCAGGGCCGTGCACTGTGCGGCTAGAGCAGTTGTCCCCACAGAAGCTGCTGCTGGCCTGTGTAGGCCGTCGAGTTGGTGATTGAAAGTCAACTAACTGAGAGGATAGTGACAGCAGCCATTGCCGCAGGATTGGCGGGTGGTGGTGGTGCTGCTAATGCTGTTGAATCGAGGGTGGCCCCCATTCGATGTAGCTGAGTGCAAGGTGAGCCAACGCAGTTGGCCTGCCAGTTCTGTGGTAAATTTTGTTATACTGGACGGACGAAAACCACAGCGGCGATACTACGAAAACCGGACGGAGTCGGGAATAGTAGGGAACTCGTGCCCGCTGGTGGCTAGCAGCTGATACAGCTGCTGGAATATTTCGCCATCTCGGCTAGTCGGACTTGGACGGCTGTGGTCGGTGGATCTGACGGCCGCCGTCACCGTCGTCGCCGTAGCCGAGTGTTTTTATGCGTGTGTATTGGTGACTGCGTGTGTTCGAACATCTGCGACAGCTGGATGTTGTGTGTGGACTGCGGCTGCCATACATCATTCCGTTATCGTTGGTTACGCGGTGTGTGCGACGAGCAACGTTAGGACTCTGGTTATCGAAGGTGGCACAGGTAGCCAGCACACAACGACGCAACAACTTTCAGGAGTCCGCCCGACCAGGAGCAGCACGCAGGCCCCTCGGTAAGTGCGCAGACCGATGTTGTTCTGACATGACGGAGTGATGACCGAAAGGTGCCAATGGCCTGGCACACGGGCGCTGGAGTGGGAACTTCACTCAATTTACGTTTCCGTTGGCCCCCCTACTGTTCATAGCCGTAAAAGACGAACGACGCTCAAGTAACAGCACCCTCTGACTAGTTCTACGGCAGGTGAACGGACGGACAGGTGTCGTGTTGTGCACATGGGTGCCACTCAAGCGTAGAAAATATTCTAGGATGTGAGCTAGTTGGCAATCGCTGCCATCTCTTGATACGTCTCCACCCTAAGATTTAGCTACGTTTGATGCTACGCGTCTTGGACGAAATGCCGTCGTTATCCACCCGTCTTCTCCCTATCTAGATTATTTCACCCACGTTTTTATTAACATGAAGCTGTAAAATGGGTGTCCGTTTGTCTGACGTTCGGTGAGCAGCTTTACCGAACGAGTAATAATTAGCTAGCGGACCGATCCGTAAGTGTTGTGTTTAGTGATCTCGTTACGGTCTGGCGATGTCTCGTTCGTACCTCTCGCCACGCACGTCAAGCAGGGTTCGCACTCAATGACGCAACTTTGTTCTGTAATCCGTACGCCCTAATGACGTCAGACGATCTTTCGAGGAGCTAGACGGGAACGCTTAGTTAGTGCATAGTTAGCCTCGTGATGTTCTAGCGTAGACTCTCCAGTAGAGCAGTCATCTTTCTCGTACAACAATACAACTACAGCTGCTTGATCTCTCTCTCTATATATATATATATATCTATATATATATATATATATCTATATATATATATATATATC
>MNPL01003352.1:0-18589 GCA_002081605.1 Tropilaelaps mercedesae | reverse complement strand
TATATATATATATATATATATATATATATTATGATGCGAAAGATTTAAAAATATGTACATGTTTTTATATGTAAGTTTGTGATAAAATTACGTGTGAATTTTGTACCACATGAGATTAAAGTCTGAATCTCAGCAAAGTTTAAATGTTGTAAATTTGAGTTCAAAACTTCATATATATATAGTTTGCAGCTCAAAAAATATGTTAGATAAAACTATACAATAAATGTCGGGTTGGAGATCAGGATAATTTGGCGAGAATTAGCCACCTGAAAATCGCATCCGTTTAGTCTTACTTTGATTTGGAGAGGTCGAGAAATTTAAGGTGCCGCACAAAACAACATCCACAACTCCTAGTATCAGTCAGACGTCTTACAGCAGTTTTAGGTTATTTCCTGCAACTTTTGATACTACTCGAAGTCGATTTTTTTAAAACATGGTTTTACATGAATAAACTTTAAATGGTTTACGTGCGTATCAATAATTATAACCCAGGTACACAGATTGGAATAATTCATTCGCAGTGAGTGGGATAATACTCTTATGCGCGTGACTGGCCAATTTTACATAGACCTCATGCTTATACAGAGCGCTTATTGGAATATTAATGCAAGAGAAAGAAGGCATTTTTTTAAGTATCTAAACTTTTTGTACTTGTTTAGAGATGAATAACGATTGACTCTAACATTTTCCTCTTCCAAAGCCCAAAAATGAAATACTACCACATTAAGGTCGCGGAAGATAGTCACGTGACCAACGAACAATAGTTACATTCATCAAACAAAATAATCTAGTCAGTTTATTTACAATTCCAGTAAGAGTAAACTAAGCACAAAAATATTTAAATCAGTCGACTTTCAGGTTGAAACCAGTAAAGATAGTTTATACAAGTTTCCCTCTATTCTAAAAATACCAGTGCCCGTTGTCACGAGTCATAAACACGAGTGAATTTTGCGACAGCTGATACAATGAATACGTATGGTCTTAAACTTTACTTGACAAGCATAAATGTTATATGTTTAATTCTCGCATAACAGCGTTTTTGAAATGCAGAAATCCCAGCCGCCTTCGCTCAATCTACATGTCTTCCATTCGTTTACGATAAGAATCGGACATACGTGTCTTTTTAAACAGGCCAACATATATCTAGAATTAATTGTGAAAAGTTTAAATTGTTTAGGGTAAGCAACATAAGATCGTACGCTGGTATCTAATTAAAGGTCGATATTTTTTGCTAGTTGTATTTCGAAGTCTTTAAGAAGCTAGTACCTTTTGGGCAGGAGGGGTGTCCAAGATTGAGGAAGTTCTTTACCACCTGTTAAGTTCGAGTTAAATCATGTGTCGGGGTTTTTCTCGACGTGTCTGTGGTGCCTTGGACTGCATGCGGCGCTGTTCCTTTCTACGGATTTTTAAGTATATCGCATATAGCCTTACAGTAGTAACTTCGTTTCGCGTCATTCCGTAGGTGCAGTGATTTAAAAAGAGAGGAGAACTTTTTTTTAACTATCCCGTAATATTCCCGTTTCGGCCTTTTAAACTATAGCTAAATTTCGCTTTTACCTCTCTAATCGGGCTCAATTTGTAAAAGTCGTTGTTGTGAAGGCTAAGTTGCAAATAGTTAATATTGAAGGGCTTTATCTTCAGCCCATTTATGATTACCATACTTGTCAATTTTATTTTGTTGAAGGTGTCTTGATAACTTCTGTAAGAAATTACCTAAGCGGATGATGTACATCTCTGCTGCTCAGGATCCCCTCGTGTTCGAACCACGGAGACATTCAGAATTTGATGCTTCAGGTTGAGAAGACGATCGAAACTTTCGTGAATTTTGGTTTCGCTATAAACGTAAGCGAGACGGTAGTCATCCTATTCTAGTACCCACAACGGCCCGATCAAAAGTCCGCCTGCTAAAAGCACATTTAAATGTCACGCTGTTACCGCATCCTTAACTATGAGTATATACCTTAGGGCAATTTATTCCTAGTGCACAAGATGCTTGCCATTTTCCTAATATGTTACCGCATCACTAAGGAGGCTGTAAGGGGACATTGCGAAGGAGTGCGATCATTCAGGCTGAAACTTTCCGACTTATCCTTAGTTGACGTTGTTGTTTGAAGCAGTAGCCAATTTATTCTTCAAATTTGAGCTACATCGACTAAGTGGTATCCGGGCGTTCAAACCGTTCTTATTACCTACAAAGTTGCTAATGGTAAAATACCAGTGGACGTTCCTCTTGCTGTAGGTGGCACGATACCGTGGACGCTAAATGTTAGTTGATGGTCAGCCCTAAAATTATTTTTTAGATGGCACGATAAGTAGGGCGACGCAGCGGTTTGTTACGTGTGCGACATCCTTTGTCAATTAAATGCCTTAGCAGGAACTAATTGTAACGTTAAATTATGCGTATTATCTGTGCGTCCAATTTTTGTAAAATTATCGTCTTTAATATATTTATTTAGTGAATGAATCGTTTCATCAATTGAAAAGCTGTTGCTGCCAACTTGGTCACTCTGTTCAATTTTATTTTCTACTGTTATGATAATAAAGGACAAATGATCGTTGTAACCATATTTTGGCGAACCTAAGTATTGTATAACTGTAATTTATTCATAAATCTCATGAACGAATAAATAGTTCCTTGTAAATTTAATACATTTGCTAATATATTTGACACATCTAATATTAACGTTTTATTGAATTAATTTAATCTAAGACTTAACTTAATTTTATTTTAGTCCTATTCGCATTGTTAAAGCCTTTAGTATTTGATAACCAAATCGATTCGGTGTTTCGAATGGAATCACCAAATTCGCCTACGTACTCGCTCTATAGCCTATGAGAAGGAATAAGTAAGAGCACCGGAAACATGGGTGGCCCGAAAATAGAGTCTTGTGGCGCCCCAATGTCGACCTCACGCCATTCATACTCGATGCCACCGATCCCAATTGCTTGCGTTTAATCTGGCAGGTGCAAGCAGAACCATTGCACAATTATCTCGTTGTATCCAAGGACCTCCACAGTCCTCACAAAAATGTGTGTCTAAAGCAGTTGAAGGCAACCGACACATCTAAGAAAACGCTACTTCCTTTCAACATTGTCAGTGATTTCCGACTACAAGTGAGCAGAAGCCAACTTGCACGACCGCGCCTTTCTATAGCCGAACTGATAAGCCGAGACGAACGTGATAGACAGTAGACGCCCATATAGTTCATCTATCATTATTTTCCCAGAAACTTTGGAAAGTAGTCCAGAAGCGAGATTGGACGGTAATATACCACGGGGTTCCGATCCCCCTTGTTTTTGAAAAGGGA
Organism: Tropilaelaps mercedesae; assembly: GCA_002081605.1. Taxonomy (NCBI): domain Eukaryota; kingdom Metazoa; phylum Arthropoda; class Arachnida; order Mesostigmata; family Laelapidae; genus Tropilaelaps; species Tropilaelaps mercedesae. Next base: position 15,281 of record MNPL01003352.1, on the reverse strand, counting down.
GATGATGTGTGCATCAGTGCAGTCGGAAAACTCCTGCTAATCAACGTTATTACACGCATAACCCAGCTCATTCAGTAATATTTGATTTTGAGCAAAATAATATCTTTATAGCTTTGTTCTAAAAGCACAGTGGTTTTAGCGTTTTTGATATTATCTAAAATAGAGTGTTTGGATCAGAACATTAAGTTCTACATGAGTAAATTAAACAATTAAGAAGAATTTTAGTAGGGAACTACTTCCGATGTTAACTTCCGAACACATTAATATTTGTACAGTTTAATCTAAATATTTTCAATCACGCGTAAGGTAGTCCCGCTTGTGTACATAAACACATACGCACACAAATATATATATACATATATATATATAGCGGAAACGTTAATTCAAGTATTAAACTAAGTAAAAATAAAAAATAAGGATAATTACATGAATAAATCAACACTACACTTCACTACACTTCGCACAGCACCACATGAAATGTAGAAAATATTCATCGTAGAAGTACTCGAAACCTAAGCACAGAAAATCGCTTGAGAAAATCACCAGAACACGCCTGTAGTGCACCTGAAAACGCCTGCATTATACCCGCAACCTAATTCATTAGTTTGCCTATGGGATAAAGATCCATCGTTAAAGCAGTGCACGCGACAATTAGAGTAGGAACCTTTTAGTTGTGTATATATGTATATATAGTTACTTTTTATAGCGTTATATTATTAGGCATACATGTGCCTTTACACTGTGCTCTACGTTACATGAAACCTTATGAACTAATTTTAGTTCTATTTATTCGAATACTGTATTCTGCTAAGTTTGGAGTAAATGGTGATTATAATCCAAAATATCCGCTGACGCATTCTATGGTTGTCTAACACTGGCAGGTTGTACTACACTTTATGATTCATTTCAGGTGGCCAGACGAGAAGTCGATCGAAGCCGAGATCGTGGCATCCATCGCCCTATGTGTCAGAAGATGAAGAAGATCCTGCCAGAGAGGAACGCAAGGCGAAGATTAAGGTAATTTCACAACCTGTTATAATCCTCAGGAGTTCTCTGGATAAATTGTCATTTTCTACTGTTCTGTGCAGTGGAAGGAAATAGTTCCTCATTGTAACCCACCTCCGAATTCAACCAGTTTTGTCAGGTGTTAAAAGGTCAAGTGTTATAATGTCTAATGTATATAATGAAGCGACAGTGCATACAAAAACACACGAGCCCTTATAATTTCCGTTTAAACTTATTTTCAAATAGGCGATAGAAGGTTCTTATAAGCGATGTTATGTTCAAGCGGAAGGTGTACGTCGATTTCGATTTCAACACAATTCCTCTCAGTTTGTTGTTGTAGGATGAAACACTTTTCTTAAACATTTTTTCACTTCGTATTGTGAAGAAAACTTTGTTATAACAAAGTTCTCTCAAATAATTAGTAAGTTCTGACGCCTCCCCTAATAGAAACAAGGCTGCATAAAGCTTCATACCAACTTCTTATCCCGGAAGAGTCTGCACTTTTAGAAACTCCAGGAAATTTTCTTATGTCATAAAGAGGTACTTACTTCCATAAAAGTCAATCACATTCTTATGTTGGATGATCTTACAAAGGCAAACGCATTCAAATACTTCATTGGACTGGTGTTCGTTACAACTAGCTACCTGCACGAATCTAGTCAATTTTTTTATATATTTTTTAAATAAAGTCTAGTGTCCGTTCCTTATGACTACTAATGATCCCATTACGGAAAAACTGAAAATGCAAGACAAATTCTGATAGATTTTCCTTTTTGTTCTGCAAAATTCTTGCAGTCGCGCTTGCGCATCTATTGTTTACTACGACAAGAGCGTCAATTTTTTATAAAAATAGTATTTACCTATTATGGAACCTGTCGTTAAAAAAGGTAAAAAGTGCTCCGTCGATAACTGCGGTCCCGTTGCTCGAAACTCCATAATTTGTATATTGTACAAGAAAACATTATCATCGACTATATAGTGAACATACTAGCTTCCTCTGCAGCTCTACATTAGGGATCTTGTCTGGGCCCCCTTTTTCTTGACATATTCGTGCTTGACATAGGCTACCAAAATAAAATTTACGCTAACAACTTGAAATTCTAGAGACCCTGTTGCGCAGCCAATTACCCATAAATATACGATGAACGATTTGGCCATCCCCAAGCTCAACGACATTGTTGCTTAAAATATGTTGAGTCATTAATAATATAACACTGAGTAAATATGTTCAATCGACGGGTATTCTAGCAAGATAGTAAAATTTAATTCCGGATAAATATTTATAGCTTTAATACTGAAATGTTTCTTAAATCATATAGTAGTTTCTTGGAAATTATATCCATTCTAGTTAAATTCTGTTTTTTTCTTAACCTTGATATAAATCAAGCAGATGCGTACAAATTCCATATAGGGAAACACGTTTTTTATTATATTTGAAAATAAATTTTTTCAACTTTGCACTACTGCTTGGACACACCTTATTTATCACACTTCCTACCAGTAGTGTATTCAAATGAATCCCCGCCAGAACACACGCATTAACGTCAATTACTAGAGTAATAAAGCCGATTGGTTAAAATGAGATAAAAAAATACATGTTTAAATTCCATGTAGTCACGTTTACATTTCAAATGACATGTATTTACTATACGAGAGAAAACATTTTAGGTTTTTATCAAGTTGCCTGTCTCCTCAGTAAAACTACCTCTTTAGGCAATCTTTATGATAATAAAATTATTAATCGGGTATAGGGAATATAAATGGTAAACCACCATTTACAGTCAGAGACCGGAGGGCGGACCAAAGACGAGATCTACCACTAGTCTTTCTTTTTTCTCCACTTAAAAATCTGCCCGGTCTTCAGTTATAGTATTAGCACTCACACCCAATACAGTAAACGGTCGTTACGTTCATGGAGGGAGTATTTCGTATAAAATAAAATAAGGCCAACAGGACGTGACTTGTTGAATTGAAAAATTTACGTTTGTCATCTCATACCGTTTATGCATACGTCGTGGTCGCATGCTTGTGGCCCTTTTCCGAAACTGCCCTCGAGAATAGGCGGAAATCGCACGGAGACGACAGCAGATTGAAGGTAACGTAAGACTGCAAGACGAGTTATGGAAACTTCACCGACTGCAACAAGCCCAAGCTTTCGGCCAAGCCCAGCAAGGTGCGTATGATAACCATCACGAAAGTCACTATCAGTCAAAGCTATAATCACACATATACACACACGCACACACGCAACATATCACAAAATATTCGAATCTTGATTTTACAACATCATGTAATTCCTTTGAACACCCTAAAAGGTACTCAAGGCATCACCTTGCCCCACCACCTGTAAAATAAAGATTTCTGCTGGAAGTATTTTATGAAAACGAATCTTTGGAAACTGATTTAAGCATGGGAGGAGCAGATTTTTTCTGGGTTAGTTTTAACTCATATTGTACATTTTTCCTCTTTAGCACTTTTGAGTATGCCGATCTACACCAAATAGATGTGTATTTAGAGTTCAAAACTTTACTAAACACACTGCGAAAATGCCATAAGTAAAATACCGCAGCTCAAAATGTGCCCACATGAATCATTGCCTTAAGACGCCCTGCCATATTTTTATAAATGACTCAATCCAACAGTTATTCATCCATAATGTTCAATGAAACTTCGAGGAGCAAAAGTAAGCAAATGGGCAGGTCACACCATACATCTAATAATAAAAATAATAGTAATAATTGTGATATTATTTAACGAATTTAGCGTACCTTTGTTAGTCGACGGTTTTTTGAGCTTTAAAAAACAAATATTTCGATAAAAGAAATAATTTCTATGATTGTATGCCAATGTTATTTTGTACTTCATCTATTCCTATCGCTACAGTACCGGCATACCGAGACGGTGTAACAGATTTGAGCCTATACGGCGCGAGTCCATTGGGCCAACCCATTGGACTACATCACCCATTAAGCACTCCTATGGGCACAATGGGTGGTAGTTTGTCCAACCGAGGGAGTGTGTTGAACGCTATAGACGATTATCTGCAGAGGGATCTGCGTTCACAAGTGGGACAGCACCACATAGGAATAGCGCAGAGACAACCCCCTACATCAGCTTATGGCTACGCCGCACAACACTACGATCCAACGTGAGTACCTTTTTATTCTGTTATTTATTGCTTTGGCCCTTATGCATGGCTATGCGTAAACAGCTTTGGAAAAATTCTTGAAGTTAAAATGTATTCTTAGCAAAAAATTAACGGCTTCTTGATGCCACATCTGGCAGTCAATCGCCAATTTTTACAGCCAAACTCTAAATTGTTTCAGCATAGTTCAAAAGTTTTCATATTTCCAGAGTCATTTAATTTATTCGTAGTAATTTATCCACATATTGTGTCAGATTCAGGTTGTCTTGGCGTTTTCAAGCGTCCGGTTACTCTGGTCTCATGAAGACGCCATTTTAAGTGATTCTCAAAGGGTGTTACAGAAACTAAAACGTACTCGAAAAATTAGACAATAGTGAAACGAGCTCATGGCATGACGGCATGTTAAAAAGAACTACTATTTTTAATACACTGCATATTTATTTCAAACACTAATTTGAGTTCAAGTTTTTTCTGAATATATCATAAAATTAAGAAAATATCAAAAACGCATTTTTTGCATCGAAAACGGTTTTCCCCTTTGAAGTCACGTTTACATCTCGTGTTTGACAATTCCTTAAAAAATTTTTTCATTATTAAAAATCGTGTTTGCATTAAATTTCGCCCACTAAGTTTTAACACTCTTCGGGTAATTACTTTTCTGTGTGTACGATAGACCGTTGTTTTCTCAAGTGCTGTATATCCTGCTTACATTGCTTAAAACAATAAAAGAAACTACTATAAAAGAACTTAAAGGAATGATTAAGGTGGGGTATATCATATATATATAATTGTAATTCTGATTCGAAATACGATATTCATAATTCTGGATTTATTTTACTGAAATGCCAGTATCGTTTACCGCTTTTTTCTTCTCTACCGCTTGCCAGCCTGCGTATTTTATTATTTAGCATTTGGTTATTCACAGATTGTTACAGCTTTAAAAACTACAACATAGTTCTTTCCTCTAGAATATTCTACGTCCGAAGTTCCTTACATTCGTCGTATTTTGTTCCATGTACTTACACTAATGCTCAAGACGTTTACGTAAAAGTATTGGAAGTCATTTTCTAGAAAACTACCAAATATTGTATGCAGAAAATTTTGGGGAAACCCTTAAGGAAAATCCTCCTGAGAAAGGCTATAAACGGAATTTAACATACCAAAATGCCAGGTCGAAAATTAAGGTACGGTATACTGATGAGTAGCTTATTGGTTTTTCGATCACTGCAACGCAATGCAGTCTTACTGGTACCAGCTTGGGTTGCGACCGCGAAGAACGGCTGCGTTACTGTATATGCTCTCCAAGAACCACGTATTGCTAGTAATCACACTCACACTTTACAACCAACAAGAATGTAGAAACTATCTTTAAACACAATGCACCACCGTTTTAAATAATATGACCAAATGGGGGCGCGGGTGTTCCGAGTAGCTAAATAACTCCTTTTTATTGGCGAAACTTGCTGAAAGCGAACGCCATGAATAGCGTTTGAACGGCTTGAATGTTCAAAATGCATCGAGAAATTTGCAAAAAGTTCGACTGTATGTATAAATACGATCTTTCTCTTCCAAGACAAGCGCATACCTCACAAAAGAGAGGTTTACCGAGCCGTATCCCGATGGAATAGCACTAGACGAAAAACACTATGCGGTGAACAATCATGGTCCTCTTGCCTTTTTAGACACGACTGACAGTATTCAGTGGTGGTTGATTTTCGATCGTACCGCGCAATTTTGGTTGCAGAGCACGTGGCCAGAAAGGTCTAAGTATGGAAGGGTCGCTTGGCGGTGTTCAAAGACCATTAGCGCAACCTGTGCCGACAACTACGGGTTACGGTACCGTGCGAACCGCTGCCGGCCTTCATCAGCCTGGTTACTACAAGGACGACCTTAATGCAACGATACCTCAGCGCAACGGAGCGATCGGGGGTTCTTCTCGGCCTCCGCTTTTCCGCGGTCGCAGTCTTGGAGACGAATACCCCACGACCGGTGTACACGGCCCCATGGGCTCGGCTGGGATCGGTCATGGGCAGCCCGACGTTGGCTATTCAATGGATATTTACGACGATCGGTAGGAATAGTCTGATGGAGATCCTTCAATCATGCATTTGACTATATATCTGACCTATGCCAACAACTCTATCCCAACTATTGTTAAACCAATTTTCCTGTAATCAACCATCTACCCAGGTTATCTAGTATCCGACTTCTGTTGCACTCACATACACTCTATTTATGTATTGCAGTCTATAATTAAATCTTGCTGGCAGCACCCTGGTTTTTGTGCTAATTAGATTAGTGCAAACCGTCGCCTTTCCTCTAGGCTAGTCCACTGCAGGCTTGGCTTTTAGGCACGTAAATTTTGCAATACAGCTATTGTTTTTACACCTGAAGTGAGTTCCTCAGACTCCTCCATGTACCCGCTGAGCCGCCCACACTGGATATCAGTCTTACCGCTTACTGCCTAGGCTTCAGCAAAGCTTTTCCGCTTATTACAGTCAGCTTTTCGTATTTGCGGTGGCCGTCATCTTAAATCAATGCAATTAGACAAGCTCCTGATATACACACACCTTTTCTCTTATTTGCAGAATACATTGAACCCAGCCCTATATATTGGGTTAAAAAATCTTTGTGGTTCATTTTATTGGGTGTCAAAGAAGTTATTTTTGCTTTTTTTCTTTTCTTTTTCCACTGCTGCTTCACTCTTTACTTGCTCCTCGCTGTGTCTTCTAGCGGAGTAACCCAATGTTATGGTGCTGGATTATCTCGGTTGTCTTTTATATTGTGGACAATTAGACGAAGTCGAATCATGTAAAAAATAGGAATCAAACAGCAGTCGCAAAATGGACGGAAAAAACCGACAAAACTATTTTCTACGCAGAATAACAGAAATTGCAAAGTATTTATTTTCAACTGGTTCCATATGCATCTGGGCATCCACTTTATTGTCGCAGACCTGTAAAAATTTTCTTAATGTAATATATACTTTCAAGCGCAAAAACGAATGATATGCAATTTTATTCATTACAAGGTATGGAAATACAGTTTTTATTTTGGGTTCTTCTTAGAGTTCTTGAAGAATTAAGAATTCGCATACAAAATATACGAAATTATTGTAACTACTTCACAGGATGGCAATGGCGGGTCGACGTCACCGAGACATGGTCACGTCGTCCGTTCCGTACGTTGAGCCGTTGATGATGTCAGCCGACTTCTCGCCGTTCACGACGGACACTGAGATGACACCCTCCGACTCGATGGCCACACCAGCCATGCCGCTACTGCCTGATATGCCTTCCAGATCTAGAGGACTGCTAGAAAACCTCGGCAGCGTGCCGTTGTCAAGCCAACATCATATGCGCTCTTGTAAGTTCAGATACATCACAACCAACGGCAATATCTCCCGTCGGCGACTACGACTCTTTAAACATAAGAGCTACTTCTTCTTCAGTCCCAATTAAAGCTCTTTTTCAGTAATGTCTGAATGCAGACTTACTCAACAGGTTAAATTACCATTCCCGCCCTTCCTATAGGGGCGAGTTCTGCAATGTATCGACCGACTGCCCAGTGTTGACACTAATGCCTGTGTTAATCGCTACGAATCAGCTACGAATACTCATGTATTCGTAGCTGATGTTTGATGCTATAATTGCTATCTTATTATTTTGAAGTGCTTACTGCTTTTCTGATGGTTGCGTTCGATTGAGAGTATCTATGAGGATTGATCGATTATGATGATGGTCACTAATGATGATGACAACGCTGATTAAATGGACTGAGCCCGCTGTTACACCATTTGCTGCCATGCTCTGCGACCCGCCCGACGGTGCACCACGGATCTATAGATGACCATACATAGAGCGATGGCGGGGGGTCGTTGCACTTTTTATCACTTCGTAGATATATGTTTATTTTTGTTTGTGTATGAATCAATACATCTAGAATGAGTTGTGTAAGTTACTTAAAATGCAAGAGAGTTGCATTTATTTATAGTGGAAGATTCAGTGATTGATCGGCGTTTACCAATGCATTTATTGAAGACATACGAGTGCGATCCAAACATGTCAAGTTGGGTGCACAGATCCGAGCGTTGCGCAAGCTATACAAACGCTAAAAATAAAATGTGAACAATACGATAGGGGTGGCTGGTGGCAGTTTACGGTGTTGAAAATGACATCAACAGCGACTAGAGCTACTATTCTTTCTTCTACTGTTACCACTATCATTATTTTAATTACTGCTGGAAACGAGGGAATGCTATGGAGGCAAACGCAGATGATGAGGTTGAGGATGGGTATGGTTATTTATGGTGGCAGCCGTGACTGGTTCGTGATTGACTGGCCACCCTCTTGTGTGCTTACTGCCTGATTGGAATGGATTAATAACCTCAGGGACGTCTTCAGACCTCGCTTACCTGCGAAAATTCCAAGTGTTGCCTCAATTGCAAGCAACCCTGTTCATGTAAAGAACTATGCAGAGCCAAGTAAGACTGACGTACGTATACTTCCGTTTTATGAATTCCCATATTCTAATTGTCCATTCATGTTGGCCTCCCCAAGACCTTCCGCTCTTTATCTCAGCCCATCCGTCGTTTATGTGCTTTGTTTATAAGTCTTACTGTCCCTTCAAATGGAGAGCTTAAAGTGAGCAAACTATGTAACTGTTTGCTCTTCAGATTTTCTTATCATGATTCTCCCTAAAAAATAAGCTTTCACACCGAGGTGGGAGCCCAACATTTATAACCTTTGCCAGTTTTCTATAAAGATAAAGCATTTCTGAGTCGCGTTCATTCGTCTGTTTTTGACCTGAGCCCGCTGTGAAAACGCATTTCTAAAAGGAGACTGAAACTCATGAATACATGTATTGGGGATACGGGTTTTCTCCATTACTGTATGAAAATCTTAATGGACTACCCTACTTCGGATGACATCCTTTGTACGCCCCAACCGATAAACCCCGTTACTTACCAATCATGCACTCATAATTAGTTTAATACATGGCACTTCTTCATTTTCTTTCTGAGTCGATATCTGTGGCTACGATGCCGTCAACGATCTTCGTACTGCAAGATGCATCTACGAGTTTCCTGTTTGGGAATATCTTAATTATTCTTGCCAGTGTTCGTAGTGTAAGCAATTTCTTGTGTCTTTTCGTGATTTATTCTATCGCTGGATTCCACTGCCACTGGCCACTCCAATCTTTCAAACAACTTCAACATTCTAAGAATATCCTCTTACTAACCCTAACATTGTCGCAAGTCGCATTTTCACCAGCGTTTACCTAACAGCCATGAACTTTGATAAGGCCAAATACTATGTGTCATTTCGCGCTAACTGATGAACCTTTTTGTTCAAATAGCTGCAAAAGAGTTGTATCGCCTGCTTTGTGTGGGACAGAGGTTCTTTTTCCACGTTTTAGCCGAACCTGTTTTCCTTATTTGGTATAACTTTAATGGTACACAAGTAACTGCTCAATACCTTCAACATTTTCCTATAGCAGTTCGAGACAGCGGTCCGACGCTCCTTTTCTTTATAAAAGAAAAATCTGATAACTCTAGACATCTAACCTAAGATGAGCACCATTTTGTCACACATTATTTGATTTCTTTAAGCTGCCTCTTTGTTTACTCCTCTATTGATACTTTAGGGATTTTTGTTAGACGTAGCTTATGTATGTTAGACGTAATTTAAGAAGTTCTAAAGTTTGCTTTAGAACTTCTTAAATTTTGTGCATTGTTTGGTATTCATATTACTGTAGAAAACGGTGCAGTTATTCACCAAACATTGCCCTACTCTCTAACGCCGTACTGAACTATTAAGTTTTTATTAAAATAACTTGAGTATGAAGCTCATATGGTGGTCAGCAATCGTTACGAAAAGGAGAAGTGACGTCGTGATATCAGGAACTAGTGTTGTGTTTAACCGCTTCATCCTTTGAGCTCGTGGCCGATCCATTAGTACTCACAGATGGATCATTTCAGCGGGGGCCACGGGGCTGTTTGGGGGACCCAGAGAGCAGCTGCTTCTGGGCAACCCCTTATTCCGGGCTTCTCGAGGAGCGCTTCCACTTCGACCACTCCAGCCGGCGGTACCCGGTATCAACCAACTTTTGCAACAGCAACAGGAACTTCGACAGCGTACCCAACAGAGCAAGCTACCGGGGCGTGGTTACCTCCAGCACGGGTCCGGCTACAATACGGGCTCATTCAGCTGCCCTCAACGGTTTTCTCAGACCCATACGGGGGGATCTTCAGCGGCACCAGGACACCTTACAACAGCCGCAACATCAGGCAACCTTCTTGCCACACACCAAATACCTTTTTCCGATAAAGCAAATTTTGCTCACACGGGACCACCCCAGAGACCACTCGGCACCGCCCAATGGTAAAAATATTAATCCTGCAATTCCGTTACCAAGATATATCTCTTTGAGTATTCTTTTAAATAGGAAAGTCTACAACGTAAGCTCTTGTGAATAACTTAATTAAACTGAGGTTTAGTTACTTTGGGCTACCTTTCGATAATGGTGATGCTATCGATTGACTAGGGGAGATCGGGGCCAACGGTTTTGGTGTTGAAATAACTGGCGGGCGGCATTGCGATGACGCCTTCGGAGGATTGGCGGCCTTTGTTACCAATGTGGTGAATGAAAATTCAACTAAAAGAGAAGTGCGTGTAGGTGACCAGGTTATCGAGTGGAACGGGGCCCTCTTGCAGGGCCGTGGGGCTGACGAGGTGCGCCAAATAATCGCGCACACGTATCGGGAGCCCGAAGTCGAAGTCGTGCTCAAAAGGTGAGTATTTGCACCTGTACGATCGAGTCGTTCTCTTTGAACATCGCTTGTTTCATTGTAATTACCTGTTTCATTACCTGTTTGTATGGTGTTTTTATGAATATAGGGGTAAACAAGAGCGAAAACCTATTAGAACGTGCCACTATTGTGCTGACAAGACACGGTTATCTTTTATTCAGTGATTCTACCAACCATATCCTCCAGTCTCGAAGTCGAACACCTCAAATGCATCAAACCTCAAGTACCTTTTCATCATCTCGGGAGAACCTAGCGAACGAGGGTAGAGTGTCATCAGGTGAGTGAAAGCATACACAGTGAATGCGTGATCAAGGTCAACCAACGAATAAGAAATAGGTGGTGCTCATATATATTTGAGATAAAAAGAACTCCTTAAATTTGGCTTGTTTCCAGCAAAATATATGCAAGGCCTGGCGTCCGTTCTCTATATAATGATGTTAACTTGGCTTAGCACACTCTCCTATGCACGTGGACGACACGTAGGTGTACGGGTTCGATCCCCGCCATTGGACATTTACTTTTCTTAAAAAGTGATGCAACAATCGGTATCGTGGACGTTAAAAGTTAGCTGATGTTTAGCCCTAAAATATTTGCTAGTGCAAAAAGTGCTTAGAATGTATGTATACTATGTGAATACTACCAAATAAAGTCAGCGCACGACGCAATAATATCACCAACACAATACCCTGCAAGTGAGTAGAATAGATCTCATTGTGATGTATTTTTATGTTATTGCAAATGAGATAATACCTTACTGACAGACAGATTCGAGCCGACGTATATAAATGTTAGAAAATCTTGTTTGCATTATATTATTGTACTACAGTGTTAAACGTATCGCCGTATGATGTTGATACCTAGATGTCCGAGTCCGTTCGTTCAGAAGTATAGTGAAAAGCCAGAATCATGTTTCTGTTAGAAAAGTAGGGAGCGTATTGCTAGATATCCATTCAAAGGAAAGCATAATATAGAGAATGTAGTGAAAAATCAAAGCGTCACATGCTGATCTGCTGGCTTATTACTTATGAACCCATAGCTCTGCAGTCAAACTTCTTGCACCCGTTAGCTTCACACAAAATTAATCTGGTTGTGAACGTCCAGTCTTATCCAGTTCTAAAGGCGAACCAAGTAATTTGACCTATTTATTAATAAACTCGATCTGTTCTTTCTTGAATATGCAAATGATTCCCCTGAATAATTGCAATGTGGCACCAACGTGAACATGAACATCTTGTTGTTTCACCCAGTATATGTTTAATGCGATTCGAACACAAACCAATCAACCAAAAATTATTGCCTATTAGTTTCTATATTTATGGATATTTACAGCTTGAAAATGTTTCCTGTGTAAGTTTTCAACTTATATTTCATCCATATTTTTGCGTATTATATACGTGGCGGGTGAATACATGAATGATTAAAAAACAACCATTGTTCGGTGAATGGGTAATAAACATACGCATTAGTCACGTAATCGTTACCACCTTATCATCAAAGCGGCGCAAAAAATCATTCTTCATCAAAGCAAAAAATGCATTCCTTGTGCAAAATATAAGGATAAAAACTGAAGTATAATGTATTGGCTCAGCCATGTGCAAACGTACTTCCTTTTATTTATCTAATGGTATCAAGCCTGATGGTGTTGGTTTCTTGGCGAATGATGCTTTATAGAAGAGGCCGGATCATCGGCTAAACCAACTGCAAGTACCCCGTCTCTACGGGTAAGGCGATGGTGACGTGCGTGCACGAGCCCTTGTGGATTTCTCGATTGATGAATGGACGGACACTTATACTGGCTTTTGGCACGATCCGTAAGAAAGATCATCCCTGGAAGAGGGCTCCCTAACTGCCTCTTTATGTACGTCTAAGAGATAACATCAAATGATCAGCGCGATCACGTTGGGAAAGTGAGGGCGAGTGGTTGACGTTAATTTCACTTAGTATTACATTCGAATGGCACAGGTGTTACTGAAAGTTGGGCTCATCATGAAGCGCCAAGAACCGCTTGGTAAGACCGCTGGACGCGTGGAGAGCTTCATAACGAAGCTATGGAAAATTTTGTCGAAACAGCTGACAGCAAGATCGATCAAAATATACGCCCCCGAATGTAAACAACTTATTGTGTTGAACATAGAAGTCAGTCTTTGGCTCGTTATGTTTAAACTTAACTTATAGTCGGAAGATTTTCCAAAAACTACCATTTTCCTATAGTAACATATGCGCATAAACATACCATACTTATCCGCCGGTTCTGCAACGCGCTTACACAACACGCTTACTTACAACGTGCTTAAATCTTACATTGGGGGTAGGGCAGTTTACATTTGGAGACGTCAATTTTAATTGTTAATTCCCCGGACTTCTGCTTGCATACGTATTAGGTATTCCTATGCTTGGCTTGGCTAGCCTTGGCAATAAATTTCCGTTTATTTGACTTCGCTTGAACTGTTCTTCTGAATGGCGAAACTCTGATAAGCACAACATCAAGTATCTACATTACTCGAGCACAAGTACATTCGTTCTATGTATATGTGTTACTATATATGTATTCTATGTATATGTGTTCTAAGTATATGTGATACTATAAACATTTGGAGTTGGTTGATGTATGCCATTGATGTATGCTCTGCTTGCAGTAGACTTAGTTGGATTTTATATACCGACAGTCTACGCACAAAATAATTTTGTTAAAGCTCTCCCCTGTCTAGTGGCCAGAAGTATGCAATGATAAATAAATATAATGACGCGCATTTTTTCGGCTCTACTATCAAAATGATCGGTAGTCGATGACTCGCTCGTGTTGTTTATATGTTGATCTGTATTTGTTTGTGAATTTAGTCGCCGTATCACTGTGTGATGGACTGATGTCAATTTGGCAGTGGTTAATCAACGTTGATTGTCGAATGTTAGACATGTTTGCGATTGCATAATCTAATGAGTGCTAAATATTCCTAGAATTAACGTTTATGCTTATCAATTGATGTTATACCTTCCAGAACACACAAGAGCCGATTCGTGGGAAAGTGATGGTAAGTGATGGCGATGTATGATAGTACATCATTGCAATTATTTTAAACTCGTTTTTCTGTGAATTATTTAGCTCTTCTACTACCATTCTACCTTTATTCTGTGAATTTTTACCTTACTGGTTTTTATGCATTATTTTTAACCAATATTTTCAGTTTTGGTACATGTGTATGCATGCTTCAATATACCAACACTTTAGTTAGTTCTATAGTGGCTAATATTTTCACTAGAAACGGTATTCCTATGATTCTTGTTACTATTATTATTTTGATTATAATGTCGGCAATAGCTTGATATTGTAAAATCTAAGTACATTTCTAGACGATTTTCGACCGCTTTTTGCAGTTGCAGATCTGCCACGACTCGCAGGCGCGCATCCTTTATGCAGGCGTACTGAAGGCGCGCAACCTACGTCACTCTGGCAATGATGAGAATGACCGCTCAACACTGCGACCACTCAACCCCTACGCACAGTGCACACTTATGCCCGACGATAAGTAAGCTACCACTTTATAATTGGCATTATCCATTTGAATTCCTTTTTCCACCCTGAGTTCTTTGCAGGCTCTTTCTTTGAAGCACATAGTGCCTATCTCTCATCTGTCACTCTCATTTATTAATACTTTCATATTCATATTCTCTCGGAGAACACAAAAAGTAGCGACAATTATTGAAATTCTTACCTTATTCTCTTGCTCTATTATTAATAAAAAATTATTTAGTTCTGAGAATTTCAATCATACAGATGGCAATATGTACGCCATGATATTAAAGACTAAGTTATGTTGTAGGGATTCTCGTAACAAAAATGCCCTTTTATTTTATTCGTTTGTATTCTCCAACTGCTGTAGAGCTTTATTCGGTATAGGTGTCTTCTTATGAATCCGGCTAGCTCATTTGTAGAGTTTTGATAATTATCACTAGGCCCCTAGAAAGATCTAATCGATTAATTCATATGCTGCACCCACGTTGTTGTTGCTTGTAGAGACAGGAACACGCGTCGAACACGCCAGATCTTATCGGTGGAGCCTACGTGGAATCAGACGATGGTGTATCCGAATGTGGGCAGTGAACAGTTGGGCTCGCGCTATCTCGTAGTCAGCCTTTGGAATGTTAGGTCATCAACAGATGAGATAGAAATCGCCGAACGGCATGATCCGAACATCAACGAGATCATTTGGCCAAATTATGGCTCTCAGGATAACAACGATTTCATAGGCGAGGTAAAAGTCATGGTTGAATTCCAAGATACTGCCGCAAATATATATATATATATATATATATATATATATA
>MNPL01003351.1:0-22164 GCA_002081605.1 Tropilaelaps mercedesae | reverse complement strand
GGTTTGCACGTTGTGTGTATAGCCTACAATCATTCTGAAACAGGCTACCGATCGAAAATTTTATGCGAAGCCGAAGAGCTCGCTGAGGAACGCACGTGGTGAAGTATGATGAAATAGTCCATATTCGAGCTCCTATATATATATACATATAAACATCATATAAACATGCGTATCGTGAAGAATCCAAAACTGCTGTTCTTTCTAATTTATATATATATATATATGGGCGGCGGTCGAGGATCGCTCAGTCAGTTTAAAAAATAGTCTTTAACAATTTTCATTTCAGTGAAATCTTGCATCAAAGCAGCCTTAAGATACCATATATGTCCACAATGAGGTGCTTGACAACACAAAAAAGTAGTACTAGTAGCATTATTTGGAATAAGCAATGTTTTATTAGCCAGATAATTATATAATGAACAACCAGCATGCGGTGCTTGACGGCTGGCGCCAAAAAAAATTTAGACTGATTTTCCGCCAAGATTTAACGTCCACGGTTTCGCTTTTTGCAGTACTTGCGTTACTTGATAATTATTTATACTTACAACACACGAATTTTTTGGGCTTCCTTTTCCCTTCCTTCCGATACCCGCTGCAACGAAGGCCTAATTTTAAGGTGATTCCTTCAAACATGCCAAGCTTCAAACAGCTATGTTTTCGAAGCGACCTACCAAATACCGTAAGCATTTTGTCACTATATATTACTACTTATTGAGAGTGTATAGACCAAAAATTGTTGAGATTGTTAAATGGCATTGCTCAGCAGTGACGTCAAAAGTAAAAACATCATGTTTTATAGCGAATGAACGTGTTGTCACAAATTTTTCTCTCTGGTGATAACGATATGAGCATTTTCAGGGATTTATGACTGACTGGATAGAGATGCTTCTTCAAAACGCATCGAGAGGTAATAATATCAGCGTTTCCGTACCAAAAATTTTGAAAGGCATCGAAGAGAGGTCCATAGTTTCGGACCTTTCACTACAAAATCCTTAAAATTATTGTGGAGGCTCTTGGACAATCGAAATCACGGAGCCTGAAGGTCCATCGGCCGAATTTAATATTGCGTACAATACCTGATGTAGGTTTGTGACCAAAGAAATGTAGATAATCAAAAAGAGCGCAAAACGAGTTCTTCACGAATTGACCCCAGTTGGGAACCCGTGTGGCGTACTGTAACGCCGACGTACGGTAGTCTAATGAACATAAAACTCGGCTATAGCAAACCACTGTGACAGACAGGTGACACTATGAAGAACAAAACTGATGGCTTTAACCCCTTATTCTCCGGACTAGAGCTTTCATATTCCTGGTTGTTTCCATGCGTTAAAGCACGCACTTGGTAGCATACACTATTTAAACGTCGGTTGTGTGAAAAAGCTAACGTTAACCCAATTATTGTTTAATTAAGTTTTAAGGCAAATTTCAGATTACGACCCTCCACGGTCTCCAACACTCCTGACTTCAGTATAGGAATAACAGAGGAGAGTACCTCCAAACATAGTAAAATTTAATGGTTCAATTCTATTTGTTCATTTAGTTAAAAAGTTGGGGCAGTTCCAAGCTCAGTAAGTCTTAGTAAATCACTTCAAGAAACCAATGATCTTATTTGAATAAACTTAAAAGTTAGCTGGAAGACCTTATATTGGTAATACGGCAAACTTAGAAATGAAGAATCATAACAAGTATTTTACGTTTATTTGCTATTTTCATTTTATTTTAATATTAATATTAATAATAACAGTAATAATATTAATAAAAATAATACATTCAATCATGCTAATTTCGCCTTGGCTTTCTTACATAATCTGTTATAACACGACCCTATCAAATCTCGCAGCACCACCCAGTCTAACTGAAGTTTTTACTTTTGTATCTATAAATATACACCACTGTCTGTACAGTTTCGCGTGAAAACACCTTAATTCCCATTCCATAGAGGACATCATACCGGCAACTTAAAAGGAAAAAGCGAGTTTATCTCATACAAGTCCTAACTTGGGGTCAAATGATTTTACGTGAATTAACCAGGGCTGAGTTCCCAGCTTTAAAAATCTCATCTTCAAGCACCTCTTCTTCATACTCGATTCAACTATATTCCTCATGATGAATTAAAGACCTTAATAATCTGTTTTAGCTGAACGAATTCTACAAATATAAAATAAGCTTCTGATGTTGACAAAAAACGTCTGAAGTCCTTCAATGCGACCACTGTATTAACTTTTAAGGGTAAACCATGATACAAACTACGAAGATAACGATTAACATAACTATCTTACATTTTTTTTGTAAATACAGATAAAAGCCTCTCACTGTCTAGAGAATAGGGTCTGCTAGGCAAGACATTTTACATATCTATGTATAAATAAACAAATTTTTTCGAAAGTTCCTGAAATGCACACAACACGATTCAATTTTTTTCGCCAGATACAACAACCGTTAGCTTCCTGAAAGCTTCAGAATTCACCTCATACAATTACAGTCTGCATCCTTCGATGTTTTGAGACATCCGTTACTATTTACTGTTCTAAATTACATCGCATCCTTCTTCGCTTTTTTACAAAATAAAGAATACGTTAAATGAAACAAAAAGCCAAAGTAACCGCTTTCTTCGCTTCTGAGTTTTCATAAGGAGTAACCTGGACATCGTAACTGCGTAGGTTTTATAAACAGCAAGCCAGTACTCAACTTCTTTCGCCGATCTAAACGCACGTACGTTCGAAAAGAGACATTATTGGCTTCCATGTGGTGATGTGTCGCGCACAGAAACACTTTAAAGTCGCTAACGAAACTATTTGATAGAGCAAGATACGGGCACAGCCGTCACAGCGCATCTAACGGCCGTATCATATCACGACCACTGCAGCTTCATCTACGTTCAGTCTACTTTACGTCTAGTAGGCGACGTTAGCAATTTTCAGTAATTATGTCCAACATGTACAAATCTATACATCCATTGTACCACTATCATCAAAACCCTCGGCTCATGTTGTAGGGCAATTGTCTTTATAATAGAAAATCAGCCATTGCATCTTAAAAATTCACTTAGTGCGATTGTTAGTGTGTTAGTGTACACGGGAGTCTACCTCGAGATCACAATTAAAGTGAATACAGTACCCCTGCTGCTCTGTTTGAGAATGTTTTTGTTCTATCCTGATATATATATATATATATATATATGTTTTCTACCCTGACAAAATTCAGGGTCAATGTGTCTGACAACAATATTACTATTTTGTTTTTTACAAGTTCGCGCCTCGCTTGTGCTAACGGGCTTGTCATACGTGAATACAAAGTACAGCATTTCACCAATACCACATACCTTAACTTTTCCAAGTGTGACTAACTTCATTGGATGAAAGCAAATTGACAGACTTCGAATAAACAACGCTTAAAGTGCGCCCAGAATAAAGAGTTAATCATTTAAAGGCAAACACTACTAATCTCAATTTGAATTGCAGAAAAAGGTCTGTCATCAAGAATTTATAAAATTAACTCTTCAGTGACTTGAACAGTTTGCATTTCGTGTAGTCATCTCACAATATCGGACCTAACAGGGCCGGCTCATACATTTGACATACCACATTGCATTATAATCTTAGAGTATGTGGCTGCTCTTCCATCGACTGCCATCATGTGACACCGTCCATAAAGCTGTTCTTAAAATCCGGCTAAACATAGCCACGGGATAGAAGCAACAATGATTTGTTGATGGTCGGTCAGTTAAAGTTGTTTGCTCATATAACAATATCGGTGTAGTTAGTAGATAGGGGTTTACTACGTGTTAATTTGGACGCTCTGTAGCTTAAACGCTACCATTTACCACGCGTGCACTAACATGGAACCGAATAATTCTAGCCTTGGTCGAGCATATTAGAACCCGCTCTCAGTGACAGATGTGTTTTAGACTGTTGCCTACACCGCACTCTCTACCTCATCTTACTCATGGGCATTGCAAGACACCATACTGATATCACCCTACGGTTGGCTTAGTAAAAATATTGCGCTACCAATCGCGTTAAGCGTCAGGAGCTTCATGAACATCGTACTAATTTCCAGAAAGTTGCCCAAAAGCATTACGAAACATTACATATTTAAGTCACTTCATAAATTAACTTACTGCAAACAAAATATATTGAGGTAAAAGTGACGTTAGGCACTCTAATGCGTGTGTCTTCCATTGGAAATGCGCGTGCTGACACACGCACACACCGGAAAATTAGCTCGTATCTGTCAAATGATTGATTCTGGCGATCCAGATAGTCCAATGACACTAAAAAAGTGCATGCTTTATTGATAATTAAACTTAAATACGCTTTATCTTGGCATTTAAAGACCAAATTTTAAACATGTACAGTAAACTCTGACTATTCTTAGGCTATGACTATTCGTAATGGATTATTCTTTCTGAACATTGTAATTGTTCTAATAATAATTGTGGCGTGTACTCAATCAATGACTCTACACCTAAAAAAAACAATCAGAAATAAATTGCGATTCAGTGATCCCTAAATGCCAAGATGTGTACCTGTGTATCGTTAGTACTAACAGTTGCCATAATTTAAAAGACTGAGACTGACACTTGCATCAGTGACGAAAGTCTCTCTCACTGGATGCAAACCCATGGAATATAAACTCGGCAAACTACTGGTATTACAATACACCAGTATTATTCCACTTTATACAATTAATATTTGCTAACTAGTTGATTATTCGGATAATATTTCGTCGAGGTCTATGTGGACATACGCTTCACCCACAATATCTCTTAGAACGAGAGAATGACTTCCAGAAGTCATAGCGTCAATATTTACACATAATTCCTATAGTTAGATTAGTATCAGTCGACAATGTTGCAAAATAACACGATAGAACTGAAATAATTCTCTACTTTTGCATACGATTCGGTTCTTTACGCGCAAGTCGATCAAACAACGGCATATGCAGCCCACAAAAAAGGAGCGAAACAAATTCGGAGATGTTGTCATAGCTGTGACAACGCAACGGCCTAACGCTCGAAGATGCCTCGTTTGCTGTCTTTGTTCAATGACTAAAACGCTCAAAAAAGAGAGTCTGACAATGCTGCTTCATAACTTTTCTCTTTTTTTCAGAGGACGTTTACTGACATGCTTGCCGATCACATCAAGCACACGTGGTTTATGGTCAAGGACTTTGACAAGTTGTTTTTTCACTTCACCCACTTGATCTTGCATTATTTTACTCCGTTGAAGATTTCCCTAGAAACAACACAAAATGAGCATATAGCTGTGTAAGAAATATTTACGAATATAGCAAGACCAAGTATTCCTAAATCATGAACCAATGATCGCCATGGAAGTTACAAGAGTTTATGGCTGTACTTGAAAAGGAACAATTCGCAAAACAAAAATTATGTTAAATATCTGGGGAATATTTTTATACCTAGCATTATTTACACTTGTTAAATGGTATTTACTTGTTACATAAAATGTATATATTGGTCTTTTATACGCCGAAACTCGGACATGTCACCATTAACTTTGTAGAAATTGATTTGTTATGAAGTACTGACAGCCTATTCCATTTATGAAGGCCGGCAACTCCCACACTTCTACTAATTCAAACTATATTTGAACGATTGCTCGGAATTGATTGCTGCTATTTTTCACAAGCTATAAGAAAACTAATATTCCTCCGTAATACTAATGAATGCAAAGATTTGTAGATTTATGTACGTCCTAAATAAAAGTTGCTAAAAAAGGTTTTTAAACCCATTTACCATTATAATATAATTATGGAAATAAAGCAAGCGAATCGTCAAACCATTTCATCCACACCAATAGTTTTAGAGCTATGCAAAATTACCTTGATAAGATCTGTAATCTTATTAAACATTTTTTCATCTTCGGGCGATAGGTGAGACGTTGTGCTGCCATCTGAAGGTCGATGATTTGTTGAATTTTCGAATGCATCAAGAATTTTACTGAATCTTTGAAATACATCCGATTCTATCGTTTCCACTTCCTCAACTTGACCCTTTATGTGGTAGAGCTGCAAAAACACAAAACGTTTAATAGCGCAAAAAGAGGCATTCTCTCTACGTGCAAAAACGTCAATACAAATGGTAACACAAAAGTAACAGACAAATTCATAAAATACTTGCGATATATTTTACTTTTCTATTATATAACTGAAGAAGGCAGTTTTCGTTTGTAACATGACTGGTCGCCGTTAAAATTTTTAATACATACAATTATTCATTTACATATTTATTCCTCATTCATCATTTACATATTACATAATTATTCATTACAATTTCATTCATATTTTTTAAAAAAGCAGTCATTTTTTGGATAGTGCAGTTATTTTTAGTCAACTGACAGAAGTCGAGGCGAATCACACGCGGTTAAAATAGGATATTATTTAGGGCCAGAAAAGACAAACTTGTTTTTACTTCATTGCGTAACTACTCCCTATCATTTTCATGTTAACATTTTTATGCGTTATGCGGAGAGTTATGCGGACACTATTTTTAATAAGTCGGACACAAATGCCTTACATAATTTTAAAAATTTGATCAATAGTAATAAACATTTCAGTACTAAACATGGAAACTTTTCGTCTTGAATATGCCGAGATCCAGCCGCTGACATATCTTTTAGCATGATCCAAAACGATAGTTTACTAAGTGGAGATCAAATTTTGATAGCTTCCGCTTTCACATAAGATTATTATACTTAACTCGGCATGTGAAGTCAACACTATTGCTTCAATGATAATAGTTAACAGAAAAAAACAACATTTTTAATAATGATAATGAAAGTAAAATAAAGACTAACCTTCCATCCATGCGCTCTCTGCGCAGCGCATTTCTGGTTGGCAAGCTCATTTACTGTTGGCCGTTTGTCATCTTTACTTCGAACGTCTGAATGATGAACGAAATGGTTAAATCTTGCCTTCCAGTTTGGCTGTACCTGCACACCAAATAGCTGCGGCCGCTGCTGCTGTGGCAGATGTTTCCCAGTTCCAGGACTGCTCGCGGGTTCTCGTTCTACTAGCGCCTCACCACGGCCGTTCTCTTTCCGTTTGGCTGTTATGGAAACACCACTTGCGGCACTCGTTGGCTCACCTTCAGCCATCTGTAACAGTTGTTTCCGCGGCTTTTTGCGTGGACTAGCCACCTGCCCATTCTGTCCCCCAACAATAGTCAGATGCGTGTGTTGTTGATGCTGAATCGTCGTATGCTGAATGTCGCCGCTATTACTCGACTGTAATACACTAATGCTTGTATTGTTATTATCTTCTAGTGACTCCTGCTTAACCGGCAGCATGACCGCGGATGTCGTCTCATCCTTGTTGGTGTCCTTTCGCAGGTTGCTTATTGATGGCGGGCACTGATCCGGTTGGGCTGCCGGCCGTTTTCGTAAAATTGACGGTCGACTGGGGCTACTAATGGCAGAAGTAACGCCACCAGGAGCCGCAGCAGCTGCTACAGCCGCTGCCGTTGTTACCGATACTGAAGTAACGGCTGCGGCTGAAAGGGCGCTTACCGAAACCGGTGAAATCGACAACGAAAGTGGCAGTGGTGCTGTCGAAGGGTTCACGGGAGTGTTCAAACTCTGTGTAATCACCTTTTCCATCAATTTGCTTGAGTGCTCAGCAGAAGTTGTTAGTTTAGCACTGCCACCAGCTATTATTGCTTCGCTCGTTATAATACGCGGTGTGGCAGAAGGTGCGGGAACCTCGACAGGGGTAACAGTTACGCCTCCACTTGTTTCAATGGTTGGAGGGACCCCCACGGACATTGCAGGGGCGGGCGCAGCCGCGGTGGCCGATGGATGAACGTTGGAAGCCTTGCTAGCTGTTACCGATATGACACCAGGTTGGGCACCAGGCGCCGGATGTACTTTTGTGTCGACAGTAACCATGAGTGGCCGCGGGGCACTGAAGGGAGCTCGTGGTGATACCGCACGAACTCCAGGTATCGTTGCTGTCGTAAGATGCACCGGAGTTGATGTACCACTTTGCCCACCGAAGTATGCTGGATACGTCTCGTAAGTAAGATAAGCTCCTGCAGGCATAGCATACTGGGCAGTGGCACCCGTTCGACCTTCGGGTCCCGCCAGCACCACGGCACCGGGTGGAGCCGCGCCTTGGACAGCTCCAACGCCTTGCCCTCCGACGCTGATCACTGGAAGCTGTAAACGTGGGCCAGCGGCAGTCATGAACCCGATAGGCTGTGGTTGCCCTTCAAGATCTGCACCTTGGGCCGATACAGATGATACAGTCAACGGCTGTTGCTGGTACACCTTAGCCATCGGTATCGCTAAGTTGCTCGTGTTTGTTACCGCTGTTGTTACCTGAGTAGTTGTAACATTACGCACCTGTCCATATAGAATCCGAGAACACAGAATCATTGTTAAAGCAGTCTACTGACGGAGAATAGATAATGTACAAATGCATTGTGTTAGCACAAATAGCTAGGTCAATCTGTAAAAGTCGAAACAGGTCTAGTTACTGTTACTTTCTCAGTAGCTGTAACTTGAACGGAGATATGTAAATTAACGACTATATTTTTATATAATAAGAGGATTCGCAATAGAATAAGTTGCAATGTGCTTCACAGTGGTTGGCTACTTTAATTGGTTGTCAATTCTGATTACGTTTTCATACGTACGGGTCTCTGAGATGTAGTGATAACCACGTTGCTGACGCCTCCCGCCTTATTGTTGGCAACGAATACGGGCTGGGGCGTTACTTTACCAAAATGCTGTTGGCCGGCTGCGGCTGACGTAGATACGCTCATCTTACTAGTGATTGTTACGGCTTGCGTTCCCGCTGGTACTCCAGCCACGCCGCCTGCTACACTCACAACCGGTGTGACACCCGCCTGCGCCGCCTGAACGACTGCCTGTGGTTGAGACGTCGTAATCGGCGTGAATGTCGTCCCTCCTTTGGTGAACTGAGTCGCCTGATGAACTGCGGGACCCGTAGTTTTAAAGAACGCAGCTGTTGTCGGCGAAATCTTATCACCGCCACCTCCGCCAGATACGACAGGTTGAAATATGGCAGGAGCGTAAACCGTTTGGGTCTTATGACTGGCACCAGAAGCACGTGCAACGTTCGATTCAATCGTAATGCTCGGCTGGAGACCAAGATGAAGCTGCTGCGCGCCCTGATTTACTCCCACGCTAACTCCCGGCTTAGCTACTTCGACCATTGTGACAGGAGCGAACGATCTGGTTGCAGTTAATGTGGCTCCTTGGGCAGTCCTGGTAGCCCCAACTGGCAGAGTTGGCGCAAGTACAACATTTTGTCCTCCTGCCCCCGTCTGCCGAATGATTGGCGTTGGTACACCTGTTTTAGGCCCAGCCGTAATACTTGCAACCGTAGCAGGGCCTCGTGGAACATGCGAGCTAAACTGTGGAGAACGAATTAGCGAGGCGTTTGTTGCAGCCGAGGCCGCGCTAGAGGGTGAAGCTGTTGTAGGTCTTTTCCCTGCACCACCTTGTTGGTGCTGTTGTTGCACAGGAATAACCGGTGTCCTGGATACGTGCTGAACTACCGTTGGTGCTGTTTTGACACCTACACTGCTTACACCGGTCGGTGTGACCATCTTCTGCACACCTGTTGCCACCACAGGCGTTGGATGCAATGGCCGAATTGGCGGCCGCAATGAAGCTGTCTTACTTGCTGCTGGAACAATAAGATGCGATGAAGGCGTGAATATTGCGCCACTTGCAGTTTGTGAGGCCGGGGCAGCTGAGATCACGGAACCTGCGAGGGAAGCTGGCGGTACGGAACCGGTGGTCTGCTGAATACGGGCAGTCGGCAGAGCTGTCAAGTGAGTAGTGTGAGTCGCTTGCGCCAACGAGACCGATGGAAGTTCAGGAAGCGCCGGTTTCACAACAACACGTGCTAAATCGACTGGCGTTGCTAACGGCGCGACTACGCGTGTTCCACCCACCCCTGGGTCCGGGGGTTTCGAATCCCCCCCCGATGACATTCTTTGATGTCACACGCTCAACAACGTTCTGGTCTTTATTCTCGACGATATTTTCGACCGATCTTCAACGGTTCCCACTGTAAGTGAGGCCACATTATGTATACATCAAAAGTCGTACGGTTGCTACGATCAACTACCTTGTACCAAAAAACTGTCGATTAATAAAGAGACTAAACGGCAATGTAGCAGCGGCACCATATTGAAGCCTATTCGGAAGTCGGTCGGTCAGAGTATACTTACTTACCTAATCCGGCTAAGGCAAGGGGTCGGTTTAAAGGGCACTCTTCATTTTGTGTGCTTAATTAAATGTTTAATTGTGAATATTTAAGTAACGCCAGGCAGACATAGGATTATTAGTCGTTAAATGTATTGCAACGAGTTGAAACTTACCTAACAAGAATGAAAAAAATTGCCTTTTCTTAGGTTAGTGACTTAGGTTAGACAGCAGATGTTTAGAATTCCAATAGGTGCCTAATTAGATAAACGTTAGTATGAATTAGGTGAAACAATGTGCCAGAGCTACTTTGTACAAACCAATTCTACTGTATTTTTACATCCCTAAAACTCCTGAGGAAAGCTATTGTAGCGATTGATTTCACTTACGTTCACTAAACCTTCCAGCAACAAACAAAAAACTTTTTCAAAATATTTCTTTATGGCTCCCATAGATCGGTACCAGTTTTTAAATTCAACTTATATATATATATATATAGAATTTCACCGGACGTTGCAGTTACGTTAACTATACCACTTATTTCATCCCAGAATTTCATCGCAGCCACGCTGAGTGATTCTTATCTTCAAAACAAAATATATCTTAAAAGCTCGTCAAAATATGCAATAATAAAATATACCTGAAACTAACAAGAACAACCCCTAACGACCTTGGAAAAAACATCCCCATGAAGAAATAACATATGTCTAGCAAATTATTGTGCGGTCAAGATGCTTCCCTCCCCATCCCGACTCCTCCACTTTTGCTTCCCTACCTTTCAACACCTTCGTCGTCATCAGCCCTTGCCATCCAGTATAGCCCTTTCTCTCGCTGAGACTCTCTCTCCCAGATACTGCCCTTTTCACAACAAAATTGTAGCTAACCCATCGTCGCCAACGTTAAGTTCGAAGAAAATACAGGATTTGGTATGGTGGCAATTCATATATCACAAAGCAAGACTCATTCAAGCCTTCATTCAGTCATCGCATTGTCCAGCACGGAAATTCAGCCTAAAAAAGCCGTTGGAGTACTCACTTGGATGAATTATCTCGTTATCCCGCAGTAAGCATGCTAGCACTTCACGAATCCTTGTTATTCCGGCGGTCAAATTGATCACGGACTTAATAAGCATATGTGCGAACAAGCTTTTGAAGACTAAAGTGGATTGATGACCAAGTCTCAGTAGCCAGTTCGCTGGCCATACTCTTAATGCTTTTTCATTTCTTAGTACATCTAATGGAGTCCATGAAACCGACCGTATTAAATATTTTTAAGAACTGTCATTTCTTTCAAGAAAGAAAATAACTACAATCACTCTAAACGCCAGTTTACTATAGTGTGTATACGACATGTAGTGGTACTACATGGACTGATACAGCGGTAAACAATGCACTAAATAGCAATCTACCGCTTTCACCAACTAATGAATTGCACAGGGTT
The DNA here is from genome assembly GCA_002081605.1 of Tropilaelaps mercedesae. Classification (NCBI taxonomy): domain Eukaryota; kingdom Metazoa; phylum Arthropoda; class Arachnida; order Mesostigmata; family Laelapidae; genus Tropilaelaps; species Tropilaelaps mercedesae. Next base: position 10,525 of record MNPL01003351.1, on the reverse strand, counting down.
TCTAAACAGATGCGCCTCTGCTAATAAAGCAATGATCATTTTGACAATGCAATATAGTGAGCAATGACAATGATTTTAGTTCATTTTTCCTTAAATACAACGGTTCACCCTCCAGCTGCACCCCAATAAACAACTGAACAGCAAACGAAACACAGGCGCAGCGCCACCAGTATCCCTAGCAGTGACGATGAACGCGCCCGCCATCTCGAGCGAAAAACAACGGCGGAGATGTCGAGAACCAATCAGTCAGTCAGCCAGCCAATCGGAGTCGGTAGTGAATGATGAAGCGGCCAATCATTTTTTTGGAAATTAACTTGTTTTTCTTCAGCTCCGTAAATTTGTACGTCGCGCTGTTTAATTATAGTTCTGCTGGCCCTAATCTGACGCAGCAGAGCGGTGGTAGCGGCAACATTGGTCCATGGCATACTACTATTGCCATTTGCATTGTTGCTACTGCCGGGACAATGTCACGGAGCACACAAAGTTGTAAAAAAACTGCATACAAAATATAGACATTAAAAATCAACAATGCACGAATGTTACGGGCTGGTTTGATAGTATAGCACAGCAGCCGGTCTTCGAATATATTTAGTTACTGTGTTGAATAAAAAGGCTTTCTTCCGACTTCAATGTATTTCACGAAGCACGTTGGCGAAATAGGTTAGCACACCTTAGGACGAAACACCAAGCACCAAACTTCAATCGCAACTGAAGCAGTAATACAAGAGAAGCAACTGGCGGCGACACACGAACAACATAATCAGATATACTGCTGGATTTTATGGGTGAAACACATGATACAAGCGCATGTCGATAAACGTATGTACCATGACGTGATATAGATGTGAGCAAATGAGGATGATTTCGACGTCTGTCAACTGGCTGAGCCTAAAATCGCAACAACATAATACAGAACAGCACCATGCTCGCAATGCTTTAGCGATATCTAGGGCATTTGATTGTGACTGTTCCTATATGTTGAACAGGACAGTATTTAGGAATCCTAAAATTGAAATGAGAAGGCAAAAGATGAACCCCGTTCATGGACCGATTGAGAAAACAAAAGCAGAAATATTAATAGCGGGTTTAGTGTGGCAGAGAAAAATCCGCCACCAGCCTTCAAGTACTAGCAGCAGAACCCGTACAAAAGGAGTCATAGAGGGAAAATGACGGCGGCGGAAGCCTCCTCCGGTTTTAAGCGTTCATTACAAACGAACGACTGAACTAGAAGGCTGAGGTTTGAAGGTGTCACTAGTTTTGCATTCACCAAATTACACGTAGGTCAGGTAATGAGTGGCTACCCACAAATGATTCAATTGCCCTTTGTTGGATATACCGTTGAACTGAAAATAGAATGAATGGACAAATGGCGCCTAAATGTAACGGCCTCGTGAATGCGTAAGTGCATTAGCCGATTGTCTATCGGGTGTTCATTTTGCTGTCGCCAGAGGCTGCGGAACGCCAAACCTTGCTGTGGATATCTGTTCCTGCGTTCTGCTTAGGCGTGGCAGGTAATAGACAAGCTAGAAGTCTTAAGTAAGCGCGAATGTACTTAGACGTGGAAGGAGCATCCGAAACACCACCAGGCAGTACGCAGTAGTTTTGCCGCCCGTTTCGATCGGATGGCTAAAATGCGAAATTGTGAATAGGGGGCGCACAAAACGTGTCTCTAGTGTTTCGACCTACCTGATAATAACGAGGCCGGCTGGGTTATCAAGCTAACGTCTACTACCAACTAGCGTACACAAACTATGTAAAATGTAGAACAACAACACAACACAGATTCCCTTTTTCAAATGGCAGCATTAGCCAGCGATTCGTTCTCACCACTTAACTCAGGCACCAATACGATGCTCATTCCAGCGCATCGCAGCGCCACCACGGCGACAGACGCCTCGGAGCGGCTGATTTTGAATGCTTCCGATGGCGGCGTAGCAGACGACAGAATGCTGTTCCATTTAACGATCAGTGTATTATGGCTTCTATATATGTTTGGACACCCGTGAATGAGTGTACTCCCGTTTCTATCTTAAAGGAACCTTGAAAAACCTAACTTGAATCTTACCTAAGGGTTTTGCTTTAGGTAGATTATTTTCCGCGCTAAAAAAAGCAGGCCGAGGCGAGAAAAAACAAATCTTAATTGTGTGCACACGCTTATGGCCTACATTTGACTACCAAGCTAGCCAACTTGGTGTGAAAAATATGCGTTTTCACTATTAGCATTGCCATTGATTGTCGTACTGGTAAATAAAATTAATCGGTATTTGTAATGAGTGTAAGTAATGCAATGTAAACAGTGTTAAGTATGAAATACAACGATGTAGAATACAGTTATAGCCAGAGGTATTACGTAATATCTAAGAGCACGACCAAAACACACGTTTGAAGTATGTGGAACATACACGAAAGAATGTTAGGATATGTCAATAATAGTAAGACACGCCCCAAGCTGCACAAGAGCATGCTTTACCACCATACTAAATGATTACTAAGTTACAATCGCTTAGCCTACTACGTAGTTGAAACTGAATAGGCGTTGTTATTTGGAAATAGTACGTAATTGTTTATAACTATTAATAATAGGGATGTAGACATTACTGTAAAAGGTTATTTTTGTCCGATAAAATAAGTTGATTTATTTTGCGTAGGTACTTAATTAAAAATCGAATATAACATATAATGGAGCCTCTCCATCTGGGAGTAATAAAGCCAAGCGAACGAAGATGTTTCAATAATGTCGGGCTATAATACTGTGATGGGGTGGGCAGAGCGCCGGCCTAGCGCTCTAAGGTTCCGTGTTCGAACACCAGCTAAAGCTCAATACTTACTCGGGCTTTATAAAGTTATTAATAGCAGCACTTGTTCAACCACGTCTAACCAACGCGGATAGTACTAGCTTCCTGCTCGTAATATATTAAAATATGTAAATATATAAAAATTGATCCCTACTGGGTTTATTGCAAATGCATTGGCTCCGAGCGATTTGACGTCTATTAAGCATTTGATACTAAAAGATTAATCGTGTAAAAACGTGTAAAATAACGATATAATTATGCGTATACTCAACGTATTTAGTATTTTTGTTTTACCTAAGACTATAGCAAAATTATGTTGGATTTCTTTATAGGAGAACATTCAGCAGTTGAAAATTTTTGTTGTTGTATGCCAAGTTTGTGGGATGCACTGCTAGTAGTTCTGAGATGCGCGACATTTTAGTTTAAAAATGAGCCATATTTGATATTATTTAAAAGCGAAATGCGTCAGCGTTTCAAATTTAGGTGAAATCAAAATACGTTAGCTTTGATGCCAATCAATGTCAGATACTACATAGCTCTCGAGACAAATAAGCTCTAAAAGGATGAATTCTCCAGGATTGCGCTTAACGTCATTGAGCCTTACCTTTTTTCGAAAAGCGAGGAAAATGTTTAGTTGTTCTCTATGAGGCATCTAAAAATAATAAAAAACACCATCTCACAAAGTTCCTTGTATATATAACAACATTAATTGTTTATCGCTCTAGAAAGACCTGAGAAAAAAAGTAACAAGAAACGAGCTGTGAACAATATTGACATACTATTAACAATAAGGACTGCAACTTGTATTGAAGGAGAATAACAGACGCCCTTTCTATTCGTTCAAAATGCTCTATTGTATCATATTTGTCGTATTTATCCACATACTTCAGACTTAGGCGATAGTGCACGTCTCTTCTAGATAATGAGATGCATTTTTTTTTATTTACTCCTCCGAGCATTGGCTCACACATCGCTCCATTGGTTGCGATCGGGATGAGAGAATTTGTGTTGAAGATTGTGGACCTGTATCTGAGTCCGTAGTGCCAGTTGTTGGGTTTTATCGACCAACGTCTGATAGGGCTCAATAGCTTGTTGACCCATAATGACATGGCCTTGCTTATAGTCGATTTTCGCGGGCAAACGAGCGCCTCGAATTAAATTGGCGATCCACACTTCTGCCTCTTGTTTCTCCATAGCGAGTCGCTCGGCAAGCATGTCAATAGAGACGCACTCGTGAATTCTGCAGAAAGTCTCAAATATTGCTAGGCGAGCATTGTCACGGAAATCATCTAGACAAGCTGTCAGGAAGAAGTCGTTCTCAATCACTGTTTCGCATTCGCGCAGCTTCTTCTGGGCTCCATCGAAATCAAAGTGTACGTGGAGACATTCGACGAACTCGGTTATCGGATCTGAATACTGATAGTTTTCCTGCTGGATCACTTTGACGAGGTCGCGGAACGCGCTACTTTTGGCCCTATTGCAGACAACAGCGGCCGTCAAATAGCGAAGAATGTGTGGACACATTGTCTGGATGGCATTGAGGTACTGGGGCGAGTACAGAAGCAATTCTATAATGCAATCACGACCCTGTAACAACACCGAATAATAAGTCAAAATGTATTTTCATTGCTAATATTGATGAAAATGCCTTATACCACTTTTATCCGTGTACCTGGAGATCAATATTTTATGAGCATTGACTGCTGTAATGGCAGAGTGTTTGGTCCGTGAGAATAAAATGTAAATTTTCTTTTTGTAACGCCTAAATTGGTTTGTGCGGCAATAAAAACATTGCCGTACCATTATATTATTACTATGCCGCATTATATAATTATGTATACCATTGGGAGGTTTCAGCCTTACAAAGTACTTGATACTTCCGAAATAATGACACGGTAATTTTTAGCCAAGAAGGTGGAAAAAAAATCCAGGTTTAGTGACTCGAGTGGCATTTATGAGCCTTACGTTAATCACTGACCGTTGGGCTGCCTATAGCGATGAGCAGTATGCGTTTAAAAAACCATCAGGAAAATACGATTTACTACCATTAAAAATCATTAAAACAGAGTTAAACTAAAAAAATACAAAATTCGGAGTAAAACTACTGGATGTGACGTTTAATTCCGCAGTCTTTTACTAATAATATGAAGGCAATGTTTAATGTCGCATTAAGTGTATGGCCTGACCTATAGCCCGATACCTAAATAAAATGTCCCTATTAATCACCGTTAAGCTCTTAAATAGCATGTTATGAAAAATTACTCTATGCTAATGTTAAGGCAACGCAGTATGACGGGTACACTATGTCAGTCAGTACAAATGTGAAACTGTATAGATAAAATGGCTGGAGAAATCCGGTAAAAACGAATGAGTAGCAAGCCGAGCTTTCAAATTGGAAAAAATAATTAAGCATGCAAATAAAGCGACTTTGTTTGCTGAAGGGTCGGGATGCTAAAAACGAAGGTCATGTTGGCTGAACATCTGCGCGAGATGGAGATTAATAATGAGGAAGAAGACGAGAAAAAACAGTGCTATGCATAATATTGTGAAAATTTGACATATTAATGATTAACGAGAGAATGATGCAGGAAAAAGTCACACGAGTATTTAAATTAGAATATGTACGATATATTATTATTGAAATTGTAAAAGTAAATAATATATTAATTCACAAAACTTCAACGGTTGCGCCAAGGACAATACTACTGTCTCCTTAGATCTACTATACTCAAGAGGACCCGATATGTCGCGAGTACTGAGCCTTTTTTGAAAGTTTCGCTATAAAGGAGTTTATTCTGACATAAAAAATGAGTGTACCACAAGCTATACCTGAGGATGGTTGAAGTAGACATAAAGGCTCCAGTGTATAAGCCATGTTCGTTGTTGCAATGACTGCAGGGGTGAGCCGAACCTGACAGAATTAGAACAACTGTGGTTACATAATAATTTCCAATCATATTCGGTAGGTTGCATTCTACATAGATATGAAGATAGGGACCGCAAGGTACTAAAAAGACGAATGATAAATGATATATGCTGTAAAATTAATCTCCTAAAAACGCATTTTGAAAAATATCTTATTAAGCTTAAAACGCGCGCGCGCGGCTGTGTGTGCCCTGTGATTTTTAAGTTTTTTAATGGTCTGATCTGGTAGATATCCTATACAATACTTGGGACTGCGACTATAGTGGTTACAGCTCTCGCTCCCTAATGATTTTATGTATTTTACTTAGTCATGGCATAAATTCTTACAATTATTGTCTGTACGACTAAATTTTGCCCACCTAACATCTGCTGATGGAAACCTAACATCTATCGTGGCACCTACTAGTGGAGCAACTATAAGACTCAAAATTGTGACCAAAACCGTATCAAAAACAACGAGTGATGTGCAAGAATTCTCAGGTAATCCAACCGCTTAGAGTGGAGGTGTGCAAAACACCGTCGTTAAAGCTGCTGGCAAAACAAATGGGAAGGGATGATTCCGGGTTCTCAACAAGAGCATCGGGCCGAGGTCGGTGGCTTGGTGCGTTCCAATACGCCTTACGACCGGAGAAGACACATAGGCGCACGGGTTCGATCCTCGCCATTGCACATTTACATTTATGGGGTCCATCTTATGACGTAATACAAAATGCGGTACCGTGGACGTTAAATGTTGGCTAACGGTCAACCCTAAAAATATTTAACAAGAGCATGGCGTATAAGATTGAAACGGCGATGGTTCGACTTGCCACCACTTGTGAAAGGGATTTGAAGGGTGCAACGAGATGTATCACGTTTTGATGGTATGCAATGTAAAAAGATAGTCCGTGGAATGACAGCACAAACGGGCCAGCCACTTCAGAGAAACCTGTCATTTTGGAGCGAGATATCTAAACTGTACCTCCACTCCAAACCTGAATTTAAGATGTTATTCGTGTATAGACAGAAAAGTTGGGGAATGCGAAGCGTTAGAATCGTTCACTAGTCTCTCTAACATTCTCATGGTACTGTAGAAATTGGCATGCAACTTTCGCAAATGGTACCGGCGTAGATGAAGCAAAACTGATCGAAGGCATCATGTAATTCAAATTTTTCACTTTGAAAAGCTCTACGCGATGGAAATCAGAGTGCAGTTGGACGCTACCAGCGATGATTCTAGTCCTTCTTATTAGTTCATTATAGCATTATTCTGAACGTAGTATTGTCACGGCTTTGCAATACGGATTTTTTGGATAGCTTGAACGAAAACCTCCCCATGTGCACTAGAGATCACCGTTCAATGATACGTTTATCATTGTTTTCATAAATTGGTACCATATAATTCATACTCACTGATTGGAGTCGATGTAATCTCGCAGCGTATTCACCTCGTTAATGGCATTCGGCCAATCCTGAAACACAGCTGCACGTTAGAAAGCACAACTAGGCGCCGTCCTGATAAACGGGCGCTTCTTTTGTACTACGCCTAAAGTATAACGCGTATAAAGTATTATAAGTAAAAATGATATCACGCATATGATTTCAAATAAGTACAAACCTGGGAAAGAATATTCGATGCTAGCTTTCCCCAAATATTATTCAAGTAACTGGGATCGTGCGGAGGAATAAGGAGACGATGTACGACGAGTAGGTCTGAGGCATAGTTGTAGTTTCCAGAGTTGTAGTAGTGTTTGGCAAAAGCATAGACGTCGTTAATGGTTTCAGGCGAAATGCCTGCAAATTTGTCTGAAACGTACTCATAGAATTGACGGCTGTCGCGACAATTTGCCATGAATTCCTTGGTTTCCTTCGCGTTTATTGCGGTCATGATACCACAGCACTTGTGTGCAAGGGTCTGAAACTCAGCGACCACTTCTGCGCGACGCTTCATTAGATCTTTTTTTACTTCTTCAGCTTTGTGTGGCATCAGCTGCGTATATACATCAATCGTATAGTCAACCATGTTGGTTCGCTCCAAGAGCTTGAGACGTCTACGATTGACCTCTTCTGCATCGTAAATCTAAATTAAAAAACAACACAAAGATAAAAAGACTTCATATCTAACACCACGCTTATAACAGTGATATTGTTTGGTCAAAAATACCGGCTTTATATATATATATATGTGTTTTTTATTGGCACAAAAAAACACTATTATCAAATATAATTTATGAAATATATTGTTCACGAGTACTAATTTGATTATTATTACCAATGCTTTATCAGAGCGAAGATGTAATTAATTGGACTTGATTGCACACATACACTCTTAGCTTCGTTCGGATCAAAAGTGTATCGATGTAAACTTATATTTCATGGTTTATGCTGACACTACTACTAATACTAGCACATCGAATGTTATTGTATTCTATATCGGGTTTGTAAGTCCATAAAAGGATCACCATATTTTTCGTTCTGCTAAAGGATGTTCGCAAATCGAAAGAAATAAGCTTCCGCTCTCTACAATACTACATATTTGAATACTTACACCGTATTGCCTTTAATTTTGGCTATTTCTTTCAAAATGTAAAAATGTTGTTTCCGAAAAATATTTATTTTGAATTTTAAAACGAATTATATACACAATGGTTTATATCATGAGCCAGAATTTAATTTTATCAATATTCGGCACAGTTCTCCCTTCGAACTACTCATACAGGATATACATGACGTCGTTGCAAAACATTGCATTAATTTACAAATAGTTTACATTAATATAAAATTTTATCTATCAAAGCGTTGCAAACAACCTGGTTAACTGGCCCAAGTATGTTGATATTCTCTTGTATGCAATCTCAGCACACAGCGCCCGACGTCCCGCAAATTTTACTAGTCTCCGTAGACAGCTATTTCGCATTAGTTTAACCGTAGTGATTTAAGCAGAATTTGTTCAATGTAATATAGAAGCATTCCATAGGACCTAAATTTTGCTTGTCAGCATGTGCCAAACTGCAGTAATTGATTGTCGGCAACGGAGACGCGTGTCAATGTGGAATGCTGATGCCACATGTTTTCGTTATAGCCAATCCCCAGTATTTTGTGTATACCGGTGTATATTGGTGTAATATCGGTCTAAACGTAATCAGTGCAACTTACGTTCTTTGTTACGATGAACTCCAGCAAAGGAATAACGAGATGCAGGTCAAAATACTGCGAAACAGTTTTAATCAAATCGTACTCAGCCATTTTGCAGCGTTCGAAGTACCAAAAAATCTCGCAGACGATACTCGCATACGACAAAACGAAACCGGAAGTTAATTACAACAGGAAATTTTGAAGTTAAATAATTTAACGTAATTGATTTTATATAAAATCCTTTCATTTATAATAAATATATATTAAAAACACAACCTTACCAAGGATTGTTGCACACTGAAAAGCTCTTTAGTGTACGACACAAGTTACAATTATTTCACTGCACGCGGGTGTCTTTTCATGGCACAATATCTTTCAATGTTTTGGTTTGTGCTCCAGATCGAAAGTTAGTGACACCTGAGCGGGGGTGCACATCGACGTGTTTATGTGGAGACAAAACTCGAAAAAGTATAAAGATGGCGCGTCACCGGAATATACGATCTATGAACTACGACGAAGGTAAGTGATATTCCTGATAACCGTACTAAAGCTTAAATGCTGTCGTTTAGAGAATCGTGGAATACCATGTGACGCTGCTTAGAAAATGTGTTACTACTATATTTCTTTTATGAAGTTACAAATATGGCTAATTCGGTCCATATAGACTAAAAATTCTATTAACAAAAGTACTTCGTTTGCACAAGAGGACTTCCTGCCAGAGGCTCAACTATTATTACATAGGACATTTCAATAATGTCGAATGTGTGTTTTATTTCTTGCTTTAACGTTTTTTTGCAAGGTTCAGTCATAACGTCCTACTTTGTTAGTGCTGCTAATTTCTGCGCAGAGCCGCCGATCTTATTTAGTGTTAGCTTCAAGTATACTACCGGTACCGCAGTAAACCGCAGGTTGGTTTTCTGCGTGTAGTACGTGTTTGCTTTGGAAATGTTTCACAGGTCCGCTATACCACATCATGTAGAGTTTGTTAGGCGAAGCTCTAATCTTACTAGATGTATGTTTTCGTAACCGAGACCGCTGAAGCGACTTCCTCACAAACTAAAGAAAAAGTTAAATAAACAGTCGAGGAAAAATAAAAATGAACATCTCTTCGTATTGAATGTTCTTCAAGTTCTATTGGGTACTAGCTCTCACAATTGCCTCAAGTTTTTCATACTTCCAGTGAAATATACGGAACTACAATTAGCATTAGTTACTAAAATAACTATGTTGGGACACATTTTTAAGCTTTGTATCGTATTAATCTGAGAGTTATGGAACCATCTCACGATATTTAATCATATTTAATCTGTAGAACAGGTCATTTATACTCGGCTTCAGATTACAGCGAGTGAAAGCGTGGCAATTCGTCAAGATAATATTATATTGAGAAATGAGAAAAAATAATAACGCTTTCCGAACAAAAGGATGGTTAAAAATAGTTTATTACAGCAAGACAAAAGGCTATTGGGAAATAAAGGCTAATTAGAAAATACAACTTCGCGTTCAAATCTCTCAAGAGAACACCTCTAGGCTGAGAAGATGTGTGTTGGTTTGACACATGCTTTCACTGGCACTTCCCGACAGGGAATTGTGTCGATCAGTTCTTCGGTTTTGGCACTTTACTATTGCTTGTCTATCTCTTTTCTTTCTTTCTATACATATATATATATATATATATATATATATATATA
>MNPL01003348.1:5745-16248 GCA_002081605.1 Tropilaelaps mercedesae | reverse complement strand
ATATATATATATATATATATATATATATATTTCTTACTGCTAGACACACTCAATTCTTGAAAAACACATGTCATAGAAAACGCAAAACCCGTCCATTAATTAGATAATGTCTACAGCTGAGTAATTTCTAATGAGAATCACCAAATGTTTTTGTGTATACAGCTGATATTGGGACAATACAGATAGGCGAAACGTCATATAAACTCATAAAATGAATTGGCGATGTCTACAAATGTATGTTACTACAGTTCTCTAAATTTAGAACGCAGTTATGTACTTAGAAATTTCGTTGCTAAATTTTGTATTTGTAAGTTTGAATGCACTTGCAAGTTTGGTGATGCACAAACGCATATGGAATGTTTGAACTTGTTCATATTTATCCTCTCCTTCGTAGTTTTCACTTCTATCGCTTCGGCGTCTGATTGAATACCATCCACAAATATCTCTTCTGTTAGCCGTATGACTGAATAGACATCTACGAATAAAACAACAAGCATGTAAAGCTCTTCTTCAAGGCTTCACTTCCTGGTCGCTTTTGTTAATCTTTTACTATCTGGCATAACATGATACCTTTCAAGTGCTCTAATCCAACATCTACTTGCTTTATACGGTAAGAGACACCATGTTAGAGAATCAATACCAGCATCGAGTATAGCTTCGTACATATAGAAGAAGCGGAATAGGCTCACAAAAACAAATAGCAGCCAGGTTCGGACCAAAAGCGTCTTACGTTTAGTTGAAAGTCGGAACGCTTGAAAGACGAAACTTTTTATGCCAAGCGTGGGCACATGTTTACGTCTTCTCCAATTCGCGAACTTCGGGCTCCTCGCTCTCAACAACGTCATTTGTATATCACCACTAGCAATGAATTTGCGAACAGCGAACGAAGATAAATTTGGCAAGAACTAAAAGAACGCGAAACAAGCGCAATCCAGTTCGCATAAATGTCGAGTGATCGATCCATACTTTTTGCGGACAACAACTCTTCTCAGTAGCAACACGAATGGTAGGACTGGCATATATGAGTGTAACAACAGATGATGATGATTTTCCTGGATGAATTGAAATCCTTACAGATATTCATCTTGACGCAATAGGTTTTCCAAGAAGCAGTGATAGGCGGCGCAAACGATACATATATATACTTGGTTTATAATGTAATTCCATTTTGTGTGCTGTATGTTTGTGTACATACTTATGTCGGGGTATGTGCGTGTGTGTATGCACGCGAACTTGCAGCCATTGTTTTTACTTCAATCAGAAATATTATACATAAATATATATAAATACGAGATAGAAATGTGTGGATCTAGTAGCTGTAATGGCGAACAACTTATCGGACATAGTGCATGGGAATGTCTATTAACCGACTCAAGGTTGAGAGCAGAGGGAAGCATGAAATTATGAATAGCTGGCAGGTTTTGAACAAGTAAAACCTCTGAAAGCAAATAAAAAAGGTAGCAATGTACTGAGTAGTAGAGACATATTGTAGTATATAACAGTGTATATGAGATCTGGATCGAAAAGAAAACAATTGAAAGTGTTGACAAACGTCCCTGATAACATACATATGATAAATTCATAGTATCCTTACCTATTTGTTGAACTTATTATCTTTTAATAAGAGCAGATCGCGATGTATGATGAATATAACAGTGAGGGAAGACGATATCAAGTGTTATAGTGCTTTTGTTTATTGATGCCAGGGTGGAAAACTCCTAAAATAGGAGAATGAGTTGATATGAAAACGCTTCAAGCGAAGCACGCCTGAACTTAGACTTGACCTTGCCAGCGTAAGCAGCATCCGTCAATACTGAAGAGCCAGCTAGATAGCACATTTTATGTTTTTGGCTCTATAGTTTGAGCTAAGTTTGACCAAACTGATAGAGAAGTGTTGTCCTTTTACACTGTGTGACTAGCTCAAAATTTTTTAGAGAAAAGAAAGACACTCGGTACCTTAAGATATTTTTGCACTTTTAATCATACAAAAACACCGTAATTATGATATGGAGCACACAATGGCTCTACGTGACTCCTAACTGAAGCATTGTCATTGTGCCATAATTTTTAGGCTATCCGAATATTGACAGAGTCATCGTTCTAGCTTCACCTTTATTTGCTACCAATCGTAGTGTCCGTCCAATAACCACTGCACCGTAATGAGATTTAATTTTTTTAATTTGGTTTTTTACTTTCGTATTATTCCTACATGTTTATATTTCCCCACCATATGTGCTACTCTCAGGAACCGTATTGTGACGTAGTGAATTGTGGAGTTCCCATGTTTTCCCTCATAGCACAACACATCATTTCGATTCAGTGGTGCCGAATTAGCTCAGTTTCTTCGCTCATGGCTGTGATTTAGGCTCCACTAATAGTTGCTGAATTGGATATTCACACATTGGACACGCGTAGCGCGCGTCTTTGCAGCGTTCCCGATTCTCCTACACCGTGGTTGATTTAAGTGCATGAGCTGTCCACTATTGTTAGATTAACGAAACTGCCAGAGGCACCGCTCTCCGTTTCTTATGTGGATGATGTGCTCAACTTAATGAAAGTAATAGCAGTGGTAACGATGATTTTAAATTTAATACTAATTATTTTCGGCTAAGTGACGTGCTACTCAGGCGATGACATAGGCTGCAATTGAAAATGTGCAGAGGAGGAGAGGACGTAATGTTCGCATCTTGCACGATTCATGTACCAATACTCTCTTCTGCCGCCAATAAACATATCGATAAACGGAATATGTCACTTTGTAGCGGTTTACTTTCATTTCTAAGCTAAATGAATGCGATTCGTGGTAGAGGAGAAGCTTTTCGACTGGTATAACTCTCGCAAGTTTGTAACGAATCCGACAATGGGTATCTTGGTGGGGTAGCACAGTAAAAAATGTTCGTAAATATCCAAGGCTTGAACTCTTCTCAACTAAACTCGTGTACCGGCCGCATCAGTCTTATCTCTGATTCAGGTGGGGAATATATACAGCGGGCGTTGAACTGCTATATGGGCATTTCAAATGCAGCAAAAGGTCAACGAAAATTGTTACCGTCTACATATGGCACAGTCGCTTCCTGTATCACTTAGCAACTTTGTCTCGATTAAGCCTTGCGTTCAACGCGTTCTACTGTACGTCTCTTGTAGTAACTAATAGATATGCTAACAATATTCAATAGCAATAATAAAAATGATCGGCATTGAATATATGAGTTCCATACTTCCCAGTTCGAATATGCATATTCAAATAAATTCGAAAGGTATTTTATTGAAATTCGCCAATACAGTATATATATATATATATATATATATGTACACCTGGCCATTGTTCTGACGGAGACACGATTAAAGTAGTTGTTATGGGTGTTATGCAATTCCATCCCACTAGCTAGTTGCATTTGTAGTAAAACTATGCGAGAATTATTCTAATTCTACCGTCTAGAATCAGAGAGAGATATTCGTATTCAGTAACTCATTTTGAGGAAAACGTATAGAGGCGAGAACGTATTATTTTTATTTTTGGCGGAACGATGAGAAGGGCATTTAAATATAATTTTATGCCAGTGGGCTTTTTGACTGAATTTCTCGGTCAATTTCTTTCACAGTCAATACCCTCAGGGTCGGCTCTTTTTATATCAAAAGGACGAGGAAGTTTTTAATCGTGTTTAATCAAAAAATATGAAATCAAAGTCTTCACGTCGCAGTCTTCCAGTTTCAAATTCCGAAGGCTCAAAGATTGGTTCGTCTGAGCTGATACGTTTGGTTCTCATAGCTTTGCGGAATCATCTTTGACCCTAATCCAATACACTCAAGCTTTTAGTATCATAGAAGAATTTCTTGTTATCACTAAGAACAAAAATATTTTTTGATAGACTGATAATCTTAATATAACCGACTCAAACAGTGTCGGCTTAGGTAAACCTGTTGGTCCAGCTAAGGTCCTTTTTAAGACATATTAGGCTGCCTCATCCAGGGGAACTTACCCAAATAGAGGCGTTATATCCTAATGCCTTGGCCTCACAAGCAACTTGCGTACAGCAGAGCTTATTCCCTCAAAAGACACCAACATCCACAGTAACCACAGAAAAAGCAGTTAGTCCTTCTGAGGATTCCGGCTATTCTTCAAGCAAAGCGAAAGAGGTTTCAACAAACAGGTTTTAACGAATGACGACTTCAGTTGAGACGCTGCATTAGTTTACTCTGGTTTTAATAGACGAACACTATAACCGATGTAAGCATAAATCTACACATGCATGTATGTCATTTTATACACTGTACGACAGGATGAACAATGCACGCCACGACAAATAAGTGACTACGATGAGTAATAAGAAATGCTAACGGTATATCACCATGACAAAACGCTTCAGGGGGGGTTAGAACGACAGTTCAACACGTAACGCAGACGGGGACATGATGCCAAGTGCGCGGAGCAACCGTTATCCATCTAACGCTTTAACAGCTCCTCTCTCTTAGGGGGCGGTTTGCTTCGTTCGCTAGGCGAGGAGGGTGGTAAGTGTAGCTCATTTTCATCAATAGCATGACAGAAGTGCTTCGCTCCATCTTGTGTGATGTCCCACGCCTCGCGACTGTTCGCTTGCGCGAACTTCAAGGGGAGTTTGAGGGAGCAGTTTGCGCGGAAACCCACACGCCAAAGAAAATGGTTACGTTCATGTATGAATCGTGAGGTCCACAAAAGTTTAGTCTGTTAAGTCGAAATAGACCAACCGAAGACAGACAACCCTCAATAAGCAAGCGAGGCAACGCAAATAGTGCGTCTAGTGAGATGCTATCCGACGCGGTTAGTGTAGCTGGGAAAGCTGGCGTTTTCCTGCATCTAAACGCACCTTGTTGTCTGGCGATGGTGGTAAAATGCGAGGGTGATATATATCCATGTTTTTTAAACCCACGTCCTCTGAGAAATAAATACTGTGAGGACCGCAGCTCACGTCGCATTTCTCCGCGTATCAGTTGTTACTACACGAGACCACATTTCCACTGCAACAATAAAGACACATTAGTATGCGAGCACATCGGAAAAGGCTTGAAACACACTATTAATGAGTCATGACTAACAGGTAGAGATTACCCATTCAACCGTAGCCAATCAACCTGTTCAATATTAGACTTGTTGACATTATTACTACTATTAAGTCACGCGCTGGAGAAGTTTTTGTTCGCCAGTGAAACTTCACCATATTGGTAGGTTGGGAGAGAAATTTTGTGTCTCTTGATCCTCCTCCTTGACTTGTATGCAGAAGTGACAAGCGATTACCTAATTTCGAATAAAAATGCTCAAGATAGTCTTGATAAAAAGTTCCAGTCAATACTTGTTGTAAAGCCGCTGATTAATTTTTTTGACCAGTCGAGAAACTGCCCATTTACTGACAATACGTTCGATTTTTCAGAAATTCCATCTGAATGTTTTACAGCTTTTGTTCTATATATATATATGATCTAAATATTCCACCGTGGAAGCAGAGCATCTGAATCACGCTTATGGATCGCAATTTATACAAAGCATTTTATGAATCTATTATAATATTTTGGATAGACTAACGCAGAAGTCGTAAATCATAGTTTAGCCTCAAACTATTATAACGAATAGTCAGATAGTACGTCTCATATACGCCCATTCGCTCATATACCCTTATATGCGGTACGCCCGTGTAGTAGTACAACATGTACGTATTACCGCAAAGGTATCACAAATTGCAACGCAAGCCAATAGCATACATCGGCGAGAAATAGGAGCAGGACTTCCCAAGGCCCTACGTGCACGAATCCTTTCAAAGTAGAGTAGACTTTCAAATCGTTTAAAAGAGTAGACTTTCGTTATAATTCAGTTTCCATTGGTTTTATTATTGAGAGAAAAACTGAGCCATTTTTCTGGATTCTTCTGGATTGATATCTGATTTTTATAAAATACCTTATTGCTTAACTGTAAAATACTTTACGCTAATATTTTGATAATTTGTTAATAATATTTTGTCATAATAAGGACACCAGCTGAATTGATCCAGGTTCCATGATTACAAGTCAGTACTGACTTTGTTTAATTATACTTCCATACGATAATTTGTATTCATTAATCTACACGTTTTTATTGACTGTACCCTATTTATGTCAAGATAGATATGTAAAGCGTCTGTACATTTTTTTGATAAATTTTCATTCTGCAAACAACTCATGTACACATATATTTTTAAAAGTCATTTGGACAATTTTTCTGTGAAGGCACCAATTTTCGATGCGGACGACATTACAACGACGGAATAGCTATTTCCTAGTAAGTTTGTTAGAGTTGCCGTTTCTCGAATACCATTTCGGTAATTCTACAACGAAATTATAGTGCATTTCAATCTAAAAAACCAAACAACTTCATCGTTCAACTTCTCGGGCTTCTTCTATCACACTAAAATTTACGGATGACGATGAATCGAGAAGCAGTATTGTGGATATGCCTGCTATCATTACCATTGTTCTACTTATTTATGACATTCGGCATGCACAACACATTTGCTTTTTGCCATCCTCACTCTTGGTCGAGCTTTACTATCATCCAGCCCAAATCGTACATCGAACGCGTCATGTTAAAAACCCCGAAATACGTACTGCTCCAACTAGGCCAGTGCTCTCCAGAGCAGCAGTGGTAATGGGGCATAGCTATCTACTGCATGGGCCATTGTCTTCTCAATGAGTGGTACGAACAGTTTCTTCTCTAGACCGTCGTCTACGTAACGTTAAACACGTGACAACGATTTTGCCCCATCTGTAGTGTTGTTTAAAATACAAATGAATGAAGCCAATAAGGATGTGTTATTTTACAAACAACCGATCGTATTCCATGCAATTTACCCTGTTTAGATAACCGACCAAGTGCAATGTCACAATTGTGGATAAAGATCCACGAGGTTGTAAATACGTATAGTTGCAGTGAAACGAAATAATGTGAATTTACCTTGCTCGATAGAGAGTACAGCGTTGTAGATTTTTACAGCTTTTACAATTCAGACACCAACGTTAATAAACGTCTACACTGAGCTAGCCAAAAATTTGAACGACTGAAGACTTGTCGTATTTGATTTAGATCTAAATCGAGTAATTTACTCATAAATCCGCTTTCAAACCAACCACATTGCCATATTTTTCGTCTTGTGCTTCCTTCTTTTCATGTCTAGTTCGAGTTGAACAACCCACCAACTACGAAAACTCACCACCAGCAGCATCAGTACTTGCCCATCTGTTTTTGAATAACAACTCATTTTCAATTTACCACCTTAACGTGACATGGCCCACCGGAGATTTAAATACTCAATAGGACTCCACTGTGGCTTTGGTGAACGTCCAAAGTCTATGCGTGACAGAATCCCCAAATATAAGAGGTATCAGTCAGTCAGTGCAACAGACGTAAAGATTCAACTATAAGAATTTTCCTGAAGTGGTTCATTTCCACAACGGTAACTAATTTCTAAATCGCTTTTGCCCACAGAAGTCGTTATTTATGTGTTTCAATGTTAATTATATTCGCTAGCCCTTACGGTTAGAAACCTTTAGCAACAGAATAAATTTCTGAGCATCACATCATGTGCAAACATTGACGGTTGCAGTGATTGAATCGAAGTCATCTAAATTACACGGCTACCCCATAGAAGTAGCCCACCGAACGTGGCCCTTTGCATTGGTGCACTCCTCCCCGTCTGTCTGAACTGAGACGAACACCATGTACGTTCAAAATGAGTAACCTACAGATTAAAGCAGTTGGAAATTTAAAACAAGTGAATTACAATAATTAGCTTTCTAATTATTGTTAGAATAATAACGTTCACTGTTTTGTCACGGGTGATATCATGTAAATCTAAATCACGAGTGGCGCGAGACTCAATTGCTTTCTTTGCGAGGTATCAAAATAGATTCAGTTGGTATCACAAAGCCTCAAGACCTGCCTTTTTCTTACGAAAGTTGGCGAGTCCTAGCGTGACCACTGACTTAGCCAATGCTCGACTGTTCCCCTTCAGTTCGATTATGTCAGGTTACACATGCATTACTGGAACATCTGAAATTGCATTTGAAAAATTAATCTCTTTTTCAAATTTTTAGATGAAATTTTTTCAAGGCAAATGTAACTCGTTAGATGAGCTTATATAACATTTTGCTTTCTTGACTTCGCTTGTTGCAAGTTTATTAAGCTCGAAGTGTAGCTCATGTGTTTTCAACATTGTTAAGACAAGAAAATCATATTATATCTGTTTTCTTTCTGTTTCTCAACTTTATAGTTGTAACAGGTAGCAAGCACTGGTCCACTTCACAGATGTTGCCAACTAGTAAATTTATCAAAGTTATTGCATAAATTACATATAGGATTGCCCGGCGATAAGTGTTGTGAGGTCGGAACGTAACTGGAGACCCGTTTTCTTTGCTAAATAGAAGAGTAATCGTTCACTAGTGAATTTTACGTACGTTTGCTATCCACTTGAGGTATGACAAGTCTCTTATAAACCAAAAAAATAACGGTTTGTACTAAGCACTGCGCTTTTTATTTATCCCCAATGCCGCAGACTCTGTCTCCACTTCGCTGAACGAAAAGAACTACGAGAAAAATATGTGACTCGCTGAAACTATGCTATATCATATCTAGCACAGATTGATATTAAATGTTTGTCTAGAGACACAGGCGTGTATTTGCTTTGCAATTGTTTAAGGTTGGAAGATCCTTCCAATTATGAGTTGAAATTCGATATGACATATCCATTATGGTTTTAAAACAAGTAGATCAATACACTGTATACCCACTGAAAAAGGATAATTGCAAGGTTTGTTTGTTTTATGTCGATATTCAATCGACACGTCAATATAACGTGTTTTTCTCAACGTCCTACACATTTCGATATGCATCTATGTTTCCAAAACTACGAATTCCCACTATATTCTCAAAATGTACGTTACGCCTGTAACGTTAGCATGTACAGTGGACTATGGCCGACAACAGCGCCTCAGATAGTGTAGATTTTGGACGCATCAGCATAGCGTTGAATTTATTGTGCGGTAATGAGAAAAACACCATTAGCTATGTGCATTGAAAGCAACTAGTCGCAAAGACACACTAAACAGAACTGACATCCATGAACATTTCGCTCACATCCATATGGTTGGTATACACAATCGGACCAAACATAATGGAAATGTATTTACCCGGGAGCCGACGGCGTAAGAGAAGGACGCCTAAAAATGGCTACTGAATTACTCACTATCTCTGTAACATGGTTTGGAATAATAGCCCTAACAAACAAGATTGTTCTTCGTAAGTCTTTCATGCTAGAGAACAATTGATCTACCTTGGCAACAACGAAGAACCTATCTCTTCCGTTTGCCTGAAATTTAAAAATAAACGATTCCATCACAAACCGTTATTATCAATTACGCAAAGACCCCGTATAACATTGATAATATTTGGTTTCCATCCTCTAAATTATGACAGGCCATGCAGATTTTCGATAGCTGTATACTAGTAGCATACTAAGAATCAATTCGGTAAAAATCAGTTTTCAAAAAAAAATTTCTATGAAATCGAAATTACCAACTGGCCATGGTCTAGCTTGGGCACATAAAATCTGATTAAAAATCGACAGGCGTATAGCACTATGATCCTCACATTTGCGAACTTGTCTCTGTGAAGGTGCATCTCATTTCAGCGTGCAATTGCTGGCATTGAAGACCTGTAGTGAAGCTGTTGGGCAAATATTTGTATTGCAATATTGTAGCTGCGCTGGAGCTCAATCGGCTTTGCCAATAATTAAGTGACGATTTCGGTAGGCTACGAAAAGTGTGACTAATTGTCAAGACTGAAAATCCACCTCAGAGTTAGCTATCTCATCACTACACCGTAGGTTATTATAGCACTGACCCTGGGTAGAACGTAATAGAATATCATTTCGGATTATCTTTATGTAGCTCATTTGGCGCGTGCAGTGATAGCAGCGGGTGAAAGTGGATTCGTACTGATTAATTGTATTGTACAGTTTGTTCATGGAAAAAGACCTATTTGTGCGGTATTAATTCTCTCGCTTCCTTGAAAGGACCCTTTTTTTTAACCTTTAAATAATTCGTTGGTACAACTTGGAAGAGTATGAGCGCTTTGCGTTTCAGTCATGGTAAAAGTCAGTCGAGGCTAATGGTTGTTCAAAAAGGCTATTCGTATTCTTAAATTTACAAATAGCGGACTTCGGTGTATTGCATCATATCACCGGTCATATCGATCGGTAGGTATAAAAATGTATCAAAGTACATATATATCCGTGCGATAGAGAAAAGATAGTGTGACTTGTATATCATGAATGGGTTATTGGATCTGCGTCAAGCCGTTCTTATCCTCTTAGTAATATCATTGTCCCCATTACCTTTACATCAATAAAATACTCTGTAAAACATTTGAAATCCATCCGATCATACAGCGTTAACGTTGTCACTTCTCTCTCAGTTCGACATGCCGACTTCTTGTCGAAACTT
>MNPL01003347.1:0-13517 GCA_002081605.1 Tropilaelaps mercedesae | reverse complement strand
GTTCTTGCACGTACCTTGAGAAAGTGCATTTCTCGAGCCTTAGGGTCAACGTTGATCGCGCACCCAGCGAATTTCACAGCTGTCTCCCAAACAATTGTAGCGCTACATGCTATAATGGGGGTATTATGACGACTTCTTTGTTTGAAATCAGCCCTTTTTACATAGAAGTTTAATAGCGTTTAAAGCTGCATAATTAGAGCGTCTTGTGAGAACGAAGGCAGCTGATATGATAGATTCACATTGCTGACAATTCGTATATTTCTACCCATGTGATGATGTTTCGTGTTTCTTATCCCTCAACCTGACCCTGAGAAATATGGTCGTCTCAAGGAAAAATTCATATTTAGAATATAACGTCCGCTTTGTTATTTTCTCACGTTTTCATAAGCCCCATTTGGTTATTGTGAGCGTGCGAAATCGAATTCGCTGGCCGATCTAATTAGTGTAAGATGTATGCACATGTGCGATGTCTTATTTTCAGGCTTTTACTTGATTTTTGGGTTGAAAGCGACGCTGCCAAAAGCCATTAGCCAATTAATACATTGATCGACCACCCTACGTGGACACGGCACTTGAATGGGGCTCATTGTACCTAGTCTTGCATAGAACTCTTGTTCAGCGCTACGGTAAGGCCCGCAAAAAAACAAATCCTGGATATTTTCAATAACACGTGCTTTTAATATCTGCCACCATATTATTGCAACTTGCCTTTGCAACGAGCCTCGCGTGGAAGTGCTGCAGTGCGAAACACATTTCAGGGTACATGGAAGCTGACAAATAGAATACGGATACGTAAATAATAGCAGCATTACAGCGGTTCTTGCAGAAATATTGACAGATGATACATGATCATAAATCAGCCCATTTTGGAAGACAAATTTTATTTTTACTACAGTGACCCGCTAGAGCGTCTTCTGTTTTTCTCGTTCATATCAGAATCGAATGGCTCAAAACACTCGTCGGACGTACGCACGCGACAAACGTCTATATAGGTATCTAAATAGATATATCTATGTATCTTTAGTATTTTTGTAGAGCAGCAAACGATGGATGGGTCACGCACTGTCGGTAACTTCATTAACAAGAACGAATGAGAAGACGGTGGTGGCTGCATCGCTATTTTTTCGGTGGATTTATCTATTAGCTCTCCTTTGCCCGTGGACGCATGCACCGTCAAGCATATTATGCTGTACATTGACATGTCATTTCTAGAAGTCATTCTATAAGTTGAACTGCCGACAAGATGGTGAGATTTGCCCGGTAACGAGTGATAGAGATGATGAAAATTGCGCATTCAAATATGTGGAGTCCGGTGACAGCACATGAGCAAATGTGACAATTTTCGCCTATTTTCCCTTCCTCATTATTACTAGTGCGCACTCAACTAGGATATCTTCAATTGACTCATATACATTTTTAACTATAATGATCTTCGAAACACTTAGAACAAAAATCTGTACGCATGCGTTATCAACAACATACGGTATCTGTATGTTGTGTTGCGTTTACCCGTTGCTGCACAGATGCAAATATGTTTTCCAAAGTATGAAAAACAACAAACCACTGAAAATTCGGTAGAGGGAGAAAACTCCCGATATAAAGTAGGTTTATTATGACAGAAGTGCAGGGCGCGATAGCAGCGGCCGGCCAATGGAGAAGAAACAATTCCGCGCTCTGATGCTTGGCTCTGATGATTGTCGAGGTGGTATCACTGCTGCGGACGTATAGCATATAAATATATATATATATACACGTGCTTATGCTAAAACTAAATATCGTCCGAAAAGAATAGACAGCAAGCCAAGATCCGAGTTGTTACTCGGTAGCCGATGTGACCACACCACCAACTGTGGCGCTGATGATAATGATCCCATGATGGCAGACGCGGCTATCCCACTGGCGGCAATCGTGGCTGTGTCTCTGCAGTCAATTGAGCAAATGAAAGCGTGAAGCCTACGCCAGCGAAATGAGCCCGTGTTTTCCTCTGTTAGGAGATTCTATTTCTCTAATATGTTCGTTCAAACTTCAGTCACAATCTCATTTTCGCTATCAAGCCACATAGAGCCACCTTCTCAGTTTTTCGCTTTGCGTCTAGCGTTCTTTGCCGCGAGGATGGTGGCCGGTGTTAGCTGCCGCTTGCCTCCGTTTCGGTTCGGTTTCTTCTTTTTCTCGCTGTTTTTCTTTTCGTTTTCTCCTTCTCTCTCACTCTACCTCTATCTCTCTTTATTTCGCTCCTCGGGTTTTTTTAATTTCGCCTCTGAATGTGTGGTTGTCCTTTGTGGTTTCCCAGTTCCAACGTCGAAGCGTTGGCGATCCTTGAGGCGAGCTAACTCTGCCCGATGAGGAAGGAGGCCGTCGTGTCGCTGACGTGGTCGGCAGGTCCCGGTGACGGGAACCGCCAGCAGCAACAGCATCATCAGCGTTTCATTCTCGCGATGGTGTCGGCAACTGAACCAGCCAGCCAGATACGGGAGATGAGGCGGCCAGAAGCTCTGATGAGCCAACAGCCGCGACAACAACAGCAACAAACACTTCTGATCTTGTTGCTGCTGCCGTTGTCGTGCGAAGATGAAGTGAATCGGTATGAGGAGTCTGATTGCTGTAGCTTCTTATTCTTCTTCGCGTTTCGAGCTTCAGTGTCCACAGAATGGCTAGG
Source organism: Tropilaelaps mercedesae (assembly GCA_002081605.1). NCBI lineage: Eukaryota > Metazoa > Arthropoda > Arachnida > Mesostigmata > Laelapidae > Tropilaelaps > Tropilaelaps mercedesae. The sequence goes on along the minus strand of MNPL01003347.1, from coordinate 10,861 downwards.
TGGCAGACGCTGCTGATGAGGTTTGTTCGGCGCGGCAGTTTTGCTACGCGCATGGTGTGGTGGTGGGTGCGCGAGGTGTGAGGTGCTTGAAGTAGACCGGGAGAGATGAACGCCACTCCGCGGCCAGCTGGGAGACATGCCGACTCAGTTGGCCACTCACAGTTAGAGTTCTCAGCCTTTCCCAATTGCCGGTATTATAGTACATATAGCTAGTATAGCAGCCAATCTTTTAAGCTGCTAATGCTAAAGCGTCAGCCAAAGCACTGATCTCGGATTCAACCGTAACGCAAGGAAGTAACCTTTCGTTAGAATTAGCAGAATTGTCGTTGGTTTGGCCAAGGCAGAGGCATACGCATTTCTACGGGCACCCCAGGCGGAACAGCGGATAACGAAGGCTGGAGAACGCGCATTCAGCGGCAGTGGAACTTACGAAGTGTTGAGCGGGAAGCGTCCTCCATACGATGAAGACGCTTGTCTCTATCGATCCTGATTTCACGCCTTAGTTCTATTGTAAATCTGACATAAAGCAAAATTAGCAGAAGCAGATTAAACGGAGGCAGATGTAGTCATCGGTGCTGTTAGGATAACGAAAATTCTGCCAGATATGAAGAGAAAAGATACGCACGGTTATATCTGTATCACAAGTTTAGACCGTCTGAGAATGTCTTACAGTAAAGGACTATTCTACGCACGCCAGATCAAACCCGGTGCAAGAAGTAAGCTTCTTATGATAGAAGTTTAGGGCGCGACGGCAGTACCTCAAGCTCCTAGAGACGTATTACCTATCGTATAATAATGAGCTGACGGTTCGTTAGTCGTTTATGGCAACCCCAGCAAAGTCTTATTGTAGATCGTGTTAGATTCTGTTTCAGATTCAAGCCATGCCAGTGTAAAGATACACGATGAGATGCTTCAATCAGCTGAATTGCCGAAAACTTCAAGATGAGGTGTGAGGGGCCTCTGTTTATCGATTAACATTCGCTACCACAGATCGACCACACAACGAAGGAACCTACAGGGGCCATCTGAATGTCCAGCCATCGGTTTAGGTCAACCTAAATAGCAAAAGCGAAAGGGAGAGAGGGAAAGATAGAAAATTTAACTTCGTGTCACGCCGGAAGGAACATGACACACTTTTATGGGCGCGTCCATCATCTGATTATTCTTATGATAATTTTTCACCATTTAGGTAGGGCGTCATGTTGGGGTAATGTGGCAGACGAAGTCACACCACCATGAAGAAATGGATATTTGCATACACATAACGTTGATAACAAACAGATGTCGGTAAAAACCCCTCCGTGTGGTACGATGTCTTATACGAATAATTCGATTAAGAGCTTTGTTGATCGTGGGGCACGATGAGTTGGACAGAATTAAATACGTTGACCAGCCGTCCTACAGTTAATCTAGTTTTCTATTTTCAACGCAGCTTCTAATGTCACAAATGTATGCGGTTGTTATTAGCAACTTGGCGTCAGATGCATTCTCGCCGCCTGGGACCTTGTGTAACCGCACGGAAAAGTTTTATCACGGCACGGATCGGCTATACAGAAAAATCATGTTCGCCTGAAACGTTTGCCGAAAATATACGTGACGAAAATAATTGGGTGAGCGCTTACCAGGTCTCCTCTTCGTAGATGGAGATCGCGCCTCACGGTCTATATTCAAAAATACTTTTTGAGTCTGCAAACGTAAGAACTCCTTCCAGACCACCGAAGTTCGTAACTAAATTCGAACGCTCTGCCCGCGTAATTCTCGTATAATTGAAATACTACAGAAAACTCAAATCTGTCTAATTGATCCGTGGCTTTATGAATGGTACAGTGGGAAAAACCGGTCCTGGACACTGGGCATGAGGGATATAAGTCATCGTTGTCCGTTTTCTAGCCCATTTGCTTGCTCTCAAAACGCTGCCGAGATGTCGAGACAAAAACTCTGTAGTAGCCCTTTTGTGCCATCCAAATATTTTTCAGTAATATCACAAAGCCTAGCTTATACTCGTAACATTCCGGAACGAACAAGCAAACTTTTTGAAAGACGAAAATATCGATGCAGTAAAAATATTTTCGTTGCATGACACAAGCGGCAGGGACCAAACGGCGAGTATTTGGCTTTTCGGCTGAACCTTTTTGCTCGACGGGTATCGCCTTTATAGACACTTCACCCGTCCCGCATCTGGCAAAACCAGGCCCGATGCACATGCAGCGATTCAATTCCAACGAAGACCCAAATTTTGTGATGGCATGCTTCAATAAAGACGTGCTCTGATTTCGCTTTGCAGTCAAGCGTAGTCGCTACAACGAACAAGAATGTATTTAAAATGTTGATGTTTCACCATCATGTTGAAGAGTATTCACCGATATTCCTTCTAACGCAGGATCGTGCTTCATTGTGAGCTTATCAATTTACTAGAACAGGCTATATGCCCAAGCTACTCAAAGTTATTCCACTGAGGCATGCAACTACATAAGTTGATAAGTTACAGTGCTAGCGTCCAATAGTAGACAATGCTTATGCTTCATTGTCGGATTTAAGCCCGGCTATATCTGGGTGAGTTAATTAGAAATATTTTAATTGAGTGGGTAATAGCAAAGGTGCAAGGCGTGTCATTGTCATGAGGAACCCAATACCGAGACTTGCAACAGTCTCACTGGATCTCCCTCACTCTTCCTCTTGACTTGTTCAATAATAAGAGTCTAATGAGGGTCCAGTAAAGCCAAATATTACAGTACTGACTGAATTGTGGCAGTCCAGTGAGTTGATAATCAGCCCTTCTTGTAGTCGAGGAGCTTCCAAATTAAAGTCTAAGGAGAAGTACAGAGAGTTCCGTTCTAGGGACAGCTAGAAATCGGAAAACGAGCGTTGGCCTTTACGGCATTTGATAGGTTTACGTAAAGTGTAAGCATGGCATGCGTGAAGGTCGCGTGTGAAAATTAATCCGCCACTTCTGGTTAGACTATTAGTTTCCATATGCGCGAATCCTTCTCTTATAGAGAAAAAGCGTATATGTGGCTCGATTAATTATTTCATTTCTCCCTGCTGTTTGACCAGAAGTGTGTACGTCCGTGTCGATCTTGATGCTTTGATTTTTTGTAAATTTTGTAATTTGTCTGATAGCTAAATATTGTAGATGAAATAAATAAAAGCTACTCAGTATTGTCCGAATTCAGTGAAACGCCAGACCACATTTCTAATTGTTTTTCCATGAACTGTAACCAAAAGGATAAGTTTAAGGTCAATAACAACCCCGGTGGTGAAACTGTTGAAAGGCTTGTGCTTGGAACGATGCTGATGTCGCGAAGCACAACACACCTTTCATTTAGAAGAGCAAAAAATTACTTTGTTTTATGCTCGAAACTGTTACATTTTATAAGGTCTTACTGTCGTGCGCCATAGAACGCTACGTATAAATCTGGTCTTGTAGAAATAAATTTCATCGTGAAGCCACGATAGTCTATTTCCTCAGCACGCCTTACCTTGCTTCGTAATGATTCAGTTTCAATAAAAACACGCGAAATGCTGAAATTGCCTTAACGTAGTTTAACATTGTTCGCGGAGTAGAGGCAACTTCTCTCAGATCAGTTTCCTGCTAGATCCTTCGTTCTTCTCTGCTTGCAGGATTTGTTCGTTTACTTGCTCGCTTTCTCTGTCGTGTGCCTCTCTTTTTGCGCTGTCGTTTTCTCATCTTTCGCTTGAATTTAATCCTGAGTTGTGACTGGAACTTCGGGTGGCCATACTGGAACCGCCTCAGCTGAAATCACCATAGGCGTTCGTCATAGAAAACACCCTTGTTAGGGTAAGCTTTCTGTGAATCGTTATCTCTATTTTTCTCTGCATTAATTTTGCGTCTGAATCTACCGCGTAATATGTCTATCGTTTGGTACAGTAAAATGCTAGGGACTCGGAAATAAGCTGTTTGTGTAGACCATCCGCCGTCTGGTGGTAAGTAAAATGGCCCGGGTCAGTTTGCCCAACAAAAGAGAAACAACCCGAGACCTTTAAACCAAGTCACGGATATCTTATAAGCACAAGCACAGCACCCGGTAATTGCACGCTTAACATGGAGATTAGTTTCAGCACAACTGACGTGAGGGAGAAAATCGTTGCACTAAATAGAGAAGCTACACATACAAATAAGCCTTATTCATTGCAGCCAATTGAGAAATATAGACACGTGATGTTTTTCGATGGTATGTCCAAGGTTTAAGCCCTCACGATGTCGCCTTCAGTAAATACGTAACTACATAAAAATGTTTTTTTCCCAATTTAGCACTTGTATCAATTTGTCATCTTGAATCTTCGTAAGTGGCGAAAATAAGTACGATTTTTACCCCGCTTATTTTTTTCGAGGAAAACGCCATGTACACATATTAGTTATAACAAAATGACTCACCTAAAATTTAAGCTAGCCCAAAGGCACAACGTTTAAAGGAGCAAGTTGCAGTTTTCCTTCAAATTGTTCTGGTTTCTTACACTCACATGAGTGCTATGAGTAGGAATTACCATTGTCTAAAAATGGAGTCGTTTTGCCGCGACCAAAATTCCCAATCGTATTTCATTGAATATTGTGCCTACATGAAAGGACCAAAGCTTTAGCTCTATGTACACTGAGATGTCAAAGCTAATCATATTCGTCTCTCTCAAGCCCACCTACACCTCTGTTTTTCTCTTCCCTCCACCATATACCCCAACACAGCATTCTCCTGCATTCTATGTGCCTTGCGACATGTAAATATCATCTGTGCTCTATGACGCGAACAGTAACGACGAATGCCAAACGCCACCTGCGAGGCCACCGTGGCACCCCTCAACCGCCGCCCAAAGGGGAAGCCATGGATGGCGTGGCTTCCTGCCCAGCCATGCACGTCGGTCGGCATTTTCATAATAAATATAATAATCAGATGCTGCCGCTGGTGCCGCGCCAACGGCAGCTAGCAAGGCATCAGGCATAACCGACTATGTTTCTCCATAGCCTGCTATAGGTGTCTGTTAGGCTGGTGTTGTAATTATAATCATTACGAGTATCCATAAACGCTAGGCCAGTCACTAGGCCAGCCGCTAGGCGACAGTTGGCAACACGCCAACTATCGCCGAATACTAAAATGGCCGTCATATATGTGCCGAGGCACTTTTAGACCGGCCCGGCTGGCTGTAACGTGAGCCAGCCTGAAGTCGACGGTAGACAATGGCATCGAGGCCATTACTATTATATGAAATGAGCTAGGTTTCATTTGGATACCCATGTAAGCACCCGACCGCTTGGGCCTGCACGCTAAGGAGTGATATACCGGTGAACTGCAGCTGTATCTCCTTTGGATGGCACACGTCCACCGTCAGACGACTGTCAGGAACGTCAGTGCTCACGTAGACGCGTCTCTCGAGTGTAACGCTGTACCTATTATCGTCAGTAAAAGCTACACAGAACCATTGCCGGAAAGGTATTTGTTGGCCTACGCTCAATTCTCCGATCCGGTTCCCAAGTGATCCAAGTGTTTGGGTAAATTGGGGCGCTTCTACATTATTTTCTACATTTTACTTGTGAAACTCCTACTGGACGATTGCTTCTACTTGACGATTGTCTTTCATTTTTGTTCATAATGTGCGTATCTACTTGGCCTACATTTAGGAAGAGGTGGATTTGAGAATTAGAGCTCAGATCGATTCAGAACGAAGGTTGAATACCCCGTGTTAAGAGGGTAGCCATAGATTCCGGGCCGTGTTCCTACCTAGTGCATTCATATCGTGGATGATGTTTACGTGACATACATGACTTAAACATACTTATTCCATTTTTGCAAGATTTCGTTCGCGCAGCGCGTTATTATATGCGTTACAATTAGCAGCAAGGTCAGGACTAAAATGCAGAGACAAGATTTAAGTCGTACGGCCAATAGGGAAACATCGACTACAGCTTTGTTGCAAGTTGGTGACTTGTCGCTAAAAACGGCAACGATGTTTCACGATCAAATGCCTGTCCTGATTAATAACGGCAATACGGGTAATTAATATTGGTCTTTTCTTGCGCTTGAGCGTTAAGCTAGAGTAGCTTTCCTTCCGTTTCGCGTCTCTTCCCTCGAGTGCAGATAGGCTAACGTATACACACTGTTATCTTCTATGATGCCCATACCGTATGCGCTCTCTTGATATCTGTCGCTCCTTCCGGCGACTCATAAATTGTCTAACTTTAATCCCAAGTCCGATCCCTTCCCTCGAGTCGCCTTCACTGGCCACATTTGCCCAGTTGTTATCAAGCACGCAGCTACTCGAGCAGTTCCGCTGCTGCGAATCGGTTGACGTGCTCACGAGCGAGACGGCCACTTATCGTTCGCGGCCGTGGCGTGTATCTCTTATGACGGTGCATTCGCGTCGTCGGCGATTCATTTTTCAAATGCTGGCGCCTTTCTTCTACAAGCATCGCCGTTTGCCCGACAGCTCCCTTCACCCTTAACCCGTTTAACCTCACGGCACCTCCTCAAATTCATCCACTCATCGCTAGAGATGAACCGTGCGTGATGTGCGTGCCTCGATGTGCCGCCTCTGCAATCGTTTCTGCGGCTGCGATCGCGTGGTGCTGTTGCCACTGCAGAAGGCGCCGAGCTTCTGCGCTACTGTTTCTGTAGAGCCGCAAACACTAGTGCGTACCGTGTTCTACAAGTCGCAAGCACAATAATGACCGTCGAATCATCGTCGTAATAATCATCACCATTCTGATTTTCACATTCATATCGCCATTGACGGCCCGGCGTTGTGTGCGCATGTGCGCCGGGCCACTTCGCCGATGAAAGCGTGAGGTGGTGCCACAGCAGCAGAAACAATAATGGTTTATCTATGTAAATGCGTTAATGGACCGAACCAGACCGGTCGTTCGGTTCGAAGGAAAAGCAGGGAAAACAACTGATTGTTGGGAGAACCTGGTGTCGTTCGAGTGCCATTATGTCAAACAGTAGGAGCAGACGGCCGCGCTTACGTTAAAAACGGCGGCGACAGCAGCAACGACAACAATAGCAACATCGACAGCAGCAACAATTTGCACCTCAATTAATTTGATTTGATATTCGCGCTTACGATTATGATAATCATGTCCATGAGGATTGATGTGAAAATTCAAATAGTACTGCGGTAAGCAGTGGCCAGCCAACACTCACACCCACACATACACACAATCACACACGAAGACACACCCAAACGCACACAAACTGCTCAACTACTGATAAATTTGCACTGTTCGGATGAGGTGTGGGGGTCGACGACGGCTTTGTTTGTAAGCGATTTGTTCTGAGCCATTCGCCTGACCTACGGCAGCGTCCTCACTGCCGTGCGTTTGAGGCTGTCCGGTCGGCGTAGAATTGATCGAGTGCACCAACCGCTCACTATCGAACGTGCATACGTTCCAGTCGTTGTGGAAAGGCAATGTCAGGCCGTGTCGTAGGTAGCTAGATCGTAAATGCACGAAAGTTTGTATGCGCAGCATTTCTGAAAGACGTCAGCGCAGGCCTGTATGCGTGAATAATGTTTATGAGTAACTTGCAATTATAATTCAACAGTTATTGGCAGGAACTTGACAATTCGCAGGGAAGTCGTTTTTGTGTGGTACGATAGGGAGAAATAAGAAGTTTATGAGACACGTAGTTTCACTTTTTACAAAACGGAAATAGAGCTTCATATATTTTACAAAAATATGTTGATGGTCCAAAAATGGTCCAATATATATTGGAGTTGGATGGCAATCATTCCTTCACACCCACTCTTTGGAAAAGAATTTATCGCATTTCATCAAATTTTTCGAATTTTATAATATTACCGCCAGCATCGCAACTTTTTTATTCACTCTGATATAATAGCATACGTTGCTCATTAAGGATTCACTCTTTGCCTCATAGGCTTTGAGTGCTCTGAAAATTAGAGTTTTATTTAGAAGCGAAAAGTATTGTTTGCTCATCACTGAGTGGCAAGGTCCGGCATATAAACTATTTGTTTTGAATTTGCGAAAATGATTGTTTCTCTAGGCAATCTGGATTAGATTTCAAAGAGCAGAATTCATAAAAAAGTTCGCTAGAGTATACTTTTTAGTTTTTTCCTTAACGAGTAACCTAGTTCAAATCGCTCGAAGAACCACAATCAAGCAACCACCAAATACACTTAAATATATTAAGAAATAGTTTGAATAAAAATGTTCGGCCGGCAGGGTTTACACGAGGAGGACGACACAGTTCGGTCTTATTCCTCAGAGAATACCTTATGAAATTTTATCACGAAAATGTCGAGGCAGAAACAGCTACTCCCTTTGAACTTATACGAAACATTTCACTAGGATCACAAGTGTATAGAGGATATAAGAAAGCTATGACAAAGGATAGCATGACTAATTCCAACACATTTAAAATAATTCACTTCAAGGTGCCTTATTTTAAATTGGGCGTCGTTTCTCAGTTTTTTTTTGCTTGTTGATATTTCCATAGCCATCCTCTTTCTAAACGTTACCGAAACGGCAATAGTGGCGCGTGAATATTACAGCTGACTCTACTGTCAGCAACCGCTTCTCTATGGTGTCTTCATGTCCTACAAATTTGTCGTTTTCTTCTTATATCATGATCTTATTTCCCATTAAGGCATCGCTTGAGAAAAACAGTTAGGCACGTACGAACATGTTTTTCTGGCATTTCCTCTTCGCCAGGCCTGTGTAAAAAATTACCAATCAGCTGCACCTCGGTTAAGAGTGTTACGCACTCCGTATCGAGCACTGCTGACACGCAGTCGTTGGTCCTGTCATTGCTTTAAGGTTAACTCGCTAGCGCAGGCGGCATTCACATCATCTTTTTCTTCAACCCGCCCTCTTTGTTACCCTTTATCATCCAGAAAGTATCGACAACACTGTATCAAGCGGATGAAGATGGGCTTATGATCCAATCGAATACCGTCTGGGAGAAAATTGCGCGACGCCGGTCTAAGCAGCTGACACCATGACAACAGACCTCCGACGACGAAAGCGGAAAACATCACGCGAAACCTACATAATAGTGTGTAATTTAGAAACACACACACACACACACACCAATATGATCAGCAAGAGGAGCAGCCGAAACAGAATAACTATAAACGAAGATGTAGGGACGGCAGCAAGGCGTCGTCGTTTTTCGCTTCGAGTGCTCGTCCGCGTCGTCGTCGTTTTCTGTTCGTCGTCTTATGGTCGATTTCTGAAATGCGAAGGGTGAAAAAATTCAAATGACATGTAGTCTCCTGTTCTCTAGATCTTCTCCAGACGTCCGGCCACTTCTCTCCAGAACACCCCTTCAATTGCATCGTCTCTCGTTGTCTTTACCTCGGATTCTTTGCTTCTACCCTGGGTTTCGTTTTCGGCGAGCGCCTTCGTCTGCGGTTCGTTTCGTTCGAAATGAAAAAAAGTCGTTTTCAACGATTGTCCAATCAACGGCCGTTGTCAGCGAGCCGGGCTCCTTTCGGCGAACGGCGACATCCTGGCGACATGGTGTTCGTATGGGACTGCAGATACGTATACGGTTGGAAAAGGTTCGCTGCTATAGCAGAAAGCAGTGAGCGACAAAGATGTGGCACAGGGTGTACAAAAATTAAAAAAATACAAAGAGAGACGGATAGAACGATAGCTCTCTGCATAAACTATAGTGGAGAGAAAGACGAAGAGCAAGGGAAAGAGAGAGAGAAATCATTATTATGGAGGGAACAATATCGGAACATTAATATTTCCAAGCGAAACAGGGAACGCTGTTGGAAACATTCAATAACTTCAGCTCTATGCTTCTGAAGTGCTGGAATCGGCGAAGAAAGGATCAACGAAGAAAGAATCAGCAGATATCTGACACATGACGAAACGGGGAGAGGCCCGTGGAAATATGTTTTATATAACGTTTAATCATCAAACTATCGGAAAGACAACAGGACACCTTTCACATTTGATTTTTGGTTTGCCTGTTTGCCGTATATTGTTAATCTCTACTTATGCTGCTTCTGCATTCTGAATATGGGAGGAGCTAGGAATATAAAACAAACACGCGCGAAAAGCAAAAGGGGGCGACCAGTGCACCATTGTGGCATTTACACTACGGCGACCACCATACCAGCTTTACAATCAGCCACTTAGCCGCCCAAGCCACTGTAAGGGGCATTTACTTTGGCCCCTTACAGTGGCACTCCTAAACCTCCTAGGCCACTTACTGTGTACTGTGAAAACATAATATCTAGATAAGTTTCGTCATTCGATAAGTCATAACAGAAATTGTACATCAACGAAAAACAAATTATTTGATGCAAACACCAGGTAAACATGAGTGAATTAACTGAAATGGACAACTTCTCAAGATTCAAGTGGCCTAGGAATAAGTATATGGCAGAAATATGGATCTCATTTACTGTATTTAGTAAATAGTGTAACTGGAGACATTTTCACCCATCATACAAATTGCATCGTTTTACTGGATCAGTGTATTTACCCGTCTGGTTATTTCCTGCGACAACTTGTCTTCATATTTGAAGAAGTGGCGGTTTCAGGAGCACTTTTCGTAGCCGATGTCGCCTGGTCGACAGGGCCTCATCGATGTGATTTTGCGTTCTCGCGCGCTTATCTCAACCACTCTGGGAAGATGCTCCTAGCGAGGGTCGTAGAAGATGCACTTATGCGCTCCGATTTCAGTTTACCTATCGGATGTCTCGCCTTCCCCTACTTGGCGCTCGCTGTAGTACCCATAAATGTACGCATCCCAGCTATTCATTGTACTCTCTCTGCAGTGCAGGAAACTAGTTACCCCTCGAACTCCGCCGTGGACAACTCTCGACTAAAACCTAAACAAACCATATCATATATATACATATATATATATATATATAT
>MNPL01003346.1:0-20310 GCA_002081605.1 Tropilaelaps mercedesae | reverse complement strand
ATTTATATATTCAGCACCAAATCCTCTCTGATGTTGCATAGTTCTGTCGGTAAGTATAACATTGTGTATACTCATATTTATTGTTAAACTGTTTAGCCTCACCTGGACAACCAGGGGCATCTGTCTTTCCATATAGTGTTATATTATTTTCTTAATGAACAATCGACTCGTCTATTGTATGCAGTCGGTCTTTCTCATATATATATATATATATATATATACTGTCGTTTGTTTGGGTTTTTGGTATCTACAACAGTAACACGTGAATATCAAAGCACTGTGAATTTTCTTCTCTTTAAATTATAATCAGCGTTTACATAAGATTTCTAGTAAAATAGTAGTGATGTAAATATGAGCGTGAGTGTCTATGCGTGTGATGTGCGCGCATGTTGCACACGTGTGTCAACGCAGACAGCGAGTGGAAGCTAAAATGCTACAAATAGTTCAAAGGCGCTATTAAAGGTTCTCTGCGAAATGACACGAATTTTTAAGTTACCTAAACGCCCACTTCCCTTAATTTTACTTGATGCGAATAATCATACCGGTCCTCCGTTTTTGTCTTTTACCAAAGATTGGTGAAAACCAACCATCGATATCCGATAAGGTATCGATGAGTTTAAAGTCAATGCGTCGAATTTCGGGAAACACAAATTTGTGAAAAGACGCGCGGAAGACGAGCCCGAAATGAATCCAAACGATGGTAAATGGTGGCGCTTGACTACGCATCTACGCTGGTGGTAGAAGCGCGGCCACCGCTAAAGTAAATATCACTTAACACAGATTCTGAATAGCCTCGGTTGCTTCTAAGGCTTCTTCCCCACGAAATCGAAGAGCGGACAGCCCCACCTACTTGTTATGTAATACCGGCCTCGAGAATACCGCAGAGCATACAATGTTTGGGTGTGCGCGGTTTGTAAATGAAGGGCGACAACTGGCAGATACAATCGGTGTGAAGATGGTCACGCCGGAGAGCCTCGTTGAACTCACGCTTCGACATGAAGGTAGCCGGAATACAACGGTTAAGATGGCAAACATATTTACGGTTTAAGGAGACCATGGAGAGGCAACGGTAGCGCAAACGTGCTCCTTAGTGCCTAGTTTCAGTAGATAAATTGGACCTTGACTAACGAATCATCGAAGGAACGCACATAGCGCCCAATGAGCTCTAAGCCAGGAAGTAATTCAATCGTTATACTTGATCGTAAATTCTTAATAAACTTGCCGATAAGAAGTCTTCCCGCTTGGCCTCAAAGAAGCAAAAGCATCTGCTTACTATATTTCACGAAGTTTTATGAAACATGCCTATTTCTTTTTTCGAACTCAAACACGCATTGAAAGGTGTATTTTTCGGCATATATTGGATATTCAATTCAAATGGGTGCGTTGCATGAGGTTTCTCTTCCGTGCCTCTTCCGGTTGCAAAGCTCACGCCAATAAACTTTGATAATGAACTCTTTTGACTTGGAAAGACATAGCACAATATATAAACAAGAAGAATATTAATCTGGCTTTGAAAGAAAGCTTTCTAGAGTTTTTTTTTTTAGAATAGAAAAAAGCATGACTTAATTTGGCTAAACGAAAGATACTCTAAAATCGCTTCGAAGTTATTGTCTTACTAAAGAAACATGGCCCGATTTGCTCATAGAATTTTTCCATTCTAGCATAGGAATATATGTGAAATATATTCCTTATTACACTTCACACAGTGTTAAAATATATTGTCAGACTAAGAAAAAAGTGCGAGCGATGGAAAAAATGTGCGTTACGAATATGATCATGCACAATTTTAATTTAGGAGATTCTGTTATTTTTACAGCACCTTACGCTGGTTACAAAGGTTACTGATGCTGAACACATTACTTCCCCAGAAAGCAAAACCTCCGTTTGGTATCTAGGCTTTGGTGTGATCTAGGCTGTCAACAACTCAAAAATAAACAGAGTTAGCCAAGAGAGCCGTCAGCTTAAATATCCTACCTTATAAAAGCTTATGACCTCCCTACGATATACCGCACGAATACGTGCTGTAATTACATAGGGCTTTGATGTGCGTGTGTGTTCGTGTATCCACGATAAAAAAAAGACGATCGTTTTCGGCCAGCGAAGTATTGGCGCAAATGGATGTGACCATAAGCTTTATAAAAATATTTGGCAAGCGAATGCAGAAAGGTATATATACACTAAATATACATGCGTAGGGTTTCTACAAAGTCTTGGAAATTATGTTTTTTAATTGAAAAAACTATGTTTGAATCTTTTGTTTGTCAAAATTTTCAACTTATAGAGTAAAATAATAGCCATTAAAAATTACGTGTAGTCCTGTGAATCTAAAAGATCTAGATGTAACCACAAAAGTCTTTCACATTCTATGTTGCATTGTCGCAACTCTTGGAAAAATGCATGTTTTTCAACAAATGTCTTAGATCTTAGAAAGGCAGCATTGTTCCCGGAGAAACCACTCAATGGCAACGGCGCATGAAGACCTGTTGAGGGCAATTGACGCAAACTGTAGCTCGAAATTTCGAAACATTTTCCGAACACCTGATTCATGACCTTCAAAGCTGGTTGTGACTTGGCTTTGCAAGACACAACTTTGATAAAATATGAGTGGGGCTCTGAAGCTTGCACACACAAGGCAGACATCCTCTTCTTCCGACATTAGCGACAGCTTACAATTGAAGCTAGTTAGCTTCAATTCGTTCAGCTTTGCGGATTCCAGATGCCAGGTTCAACAGTCCAATGTTTGAGTCTCAATTTTAGGCGCTCGAAGGGTAAGCCCGATTGAGGCGGCACTACGACGAGGTGAAATTATACAAAATCCTACATAAAACAATGTATTGTTTTTTCGTATTTTTGACAAGAATATAAGCATTATGCAGCTGTGGCTCCATTAATAAACCCGAATAAATTAGGTGAGGCCCAATAGGATTATAGAATAGACGAAGCCTACGTGACTTACCTGGGATGACTTCCTGAAAGACAGCTCGAGAAAATGACTCGTAAGGAGTATGAGCACAAGTATTTAGCAGATACGCTATTAGTAGCTAAGAATTATTATATTCGGTAGAATTATTAATATTTGGTAGAAATTAGAATTATATTTGGTAGTCTTCAGTACATATTTCTTTCTCATTCGGCACAAAATTTTTCATAAAAAGGTTGTTTCTGTATCACAGAATCGGAAGTTGGGTAATTTTGTACCTACCTGAACAGACAAATTACGCCTATATTTTAAGTTAATGAAAGGGCAGAGAGAAAAACGTATTGTGTGTTTTATACTCATCATATATCGAACAAGTTTAATTATAATCTAAGTTTAATTATATCTGTATCTGAAGTCAGTGTACTGCATAATTTTAAAACTTGCTATAGAATGATTTAATGGGGTGCATATGTCGTCAAAACGCGCATTTTTAGGTAGATAACTCATAGCTAATTTCTCGAAATTTGTGTGTGCGAAAGAGCTGCACGTTTTCTAAACAACAGTAAGCGAGAAGACTAAACATACAGTATAACTAGCATTAAGTGTATTATAGCTGTACATGTTATTTTTACTGCAACTTCCACAATGTTTAGTGCGATTCAGTTTATAATGAAAGTTTAGTTATAAAACCACTTTCCCGCGGCAACTTTTCCCTCTAAAGTTAATTTTGACGATTGTTGGGACTTACCACACTTAATCTAAAACGTCAGCACACTTTATTTACCTGGCTATTCATACTAAGCCAGTAATATTACTGTATAAAGAAGAGGTTTAACGTTTGTCCAAACTATTTTAAGCTCTGCGGCTGAAATATACCTCTTTTTTATATACCCTGTAAAAATTAAGAGCCGATTTTTTAACGACGATATAACGGAAAGTGGCATTACAAACGGCGCTAGCCTCCCAAACCGCTTACGACGTATGCAATTAAACGTTAAAAAAGGGGTCATAATAGTGCCCAAGTCGCGCAAAGTCATCGTTTAAGGTATTTATCAACTCATGTTGATTTGTGAGACTGCACAGTTAGGAATCGATATTAACATTCTATTGTTATAAGACCACCGCAGTAGAGATTGTAACATGCCGCAATTTAGGACTGATGATGTTCCTTTGCTTCAACGGTCACTGGCAACATATATTTTGACATCAGTATAAAACTGTTAACCCTACCTTTCCGAATTACCTCTTTAAAGCTAAGAATAAAATACAAAGCTATAGTACGCCAATGCACGAGCCTTACGTTATCCCTATTTCGCACCTGCAAAAAGAACTTAATTTTGCATTTATTTAGCTCTAAATAATCTCTTTACGAGGTAACTACTGTGCTAGGCGAATGTCTATCCAGTTGCCTCAGCCCGTGGCAAACAAATGTTGCTAATGCTAGCTGTGGAGGATAGACTCAAAGATAATAAAACCAATCTAATGTATGGCAGATAGATTAAAGTTTCCCGCTATAACCATTGGGGAGATCTTAAAACGTGCACCAGATGTTGCAGCTATTGATATGATAACTTTGACATCAGATAGCAACATGCAAAACTAAGCCGTAAAGCGTGAGAAAGCAAATCAGCCCGTTGCGGCAGAAAATGAGCACCGCACAAGTCTTAACCACGTTAAACGACTATCGTCCGCGCTTATTTCTATAACCATGCCTTCTATTCCACTGCTTTTCGATATGAGAAAAACGATGTCTTTATAAACGAACTACCTTAGAGGATAATGGACGATTCGATGCCTTAATTTGACAATCGCGATGATTTTCCTTTCGCATTTTAAAAGTAGCGATGGAAATCATGCATATTTTACGTCCACTGAGCATCCAGATGACATACCCGATATTAAATATAAACTATGTTTGTGTTTACACATTTAATCGGCACATGTGGAAATTGCAGCTCGATATCTTAACTATAGCGAGCAATAGATCGGGAAATATTCTATTTTATTTATACACACCTAAACATATATTTATTTATGTTTATTTAGCATAATAAGGATGATGACATAAGAGAGGAGGATAAGATATTTAGTCGACCTCCAAAAACACAACATTCTACTTATTATTCCCAACAAATTTCTAGAGATTCGTAGCGAACAACGTTTATCGTGTAAAAAAAGGTTTAAATAATACTTACCTGCCCTGAATGACTTGAATGATCCGCAAATGTGGTTGAAATACTTCTCCTTGCATGATCTGTAAGGAGTCTACTAAATCTCTAAGGGTGACAGGGCTTTGCCTGATCATAAGAGAGATTCCTGGCATTAACCTCATGAACTTGCTATCACTACGATAAACTCCCTGTTCGCTCAGAGTGTCCTGAATCTTCTCTATGAAGCACCACTAAACATAACGATCACCTTCGAATCTGTTCGATAGACGTACTTGAATGGACTAAGTGGCGTAAGCAAGCATTTCATAATAAGGAGAAAGTTAAAAAATGATCATAATTGTTAGTTGATCCACAAAAGTTGTTTGATACCATTTGATGTTTGAAACATTCGAATAGTGCAACTTTCGAAATTGTTTGCTCATCTGAAGGGCGTGTATGGTTAATCGTTTTTAGAACAGATCTGTTTCATTCTGTCAGTCCCTATTATAAGAATCGATCTGTTTAGGGTTCAATATTTATTGCTCAGACTAAACTTAAATTTTAATACCCACAGCTACAAAGTTAATTACGTCTTAAAAGCAGTGCCTTTATCAAGCTGCTAGATTTTCAAGTAACTGAGAAAAATAGGAGGCAACATAGCCGATTTTTGGCATACTAATTTGAAGTACAATTTACATCTTCCGGTTATATTTTGCCTACCTATCATAATGCATAATCTAATTCCGCACGCTTAGCTGTCTCAACTTAAACATTCCACACATTTTTCACTATAATTATGCCAAATGTATAACCAACATTAAATTTTGAGAAATGATAGTTGTCAACCGACAATGAGTGCCCATTTTAAACGTAAATAAATGCTTAATCTCGCATTAGCCAATTTTGTGCATATGTGATGACTTGACCTGACCCGACAACAAATTAGTAAAACATATTGACTGCTTAAATTTTATTGGACAATCATACATTAGATCAAATCCATTAGATTGACATGTAGTGCACTAATCATTGGCATTATCTATTTATCAAAATAATTTCTGAAAAATATCGTTTTCTATCTTCCATTTTTTAAACAAAGTTTCTCACACTAGCTGTCGTTCTATTTTGATAGCATTTCATATCATTAATCTTTGTTCGTCGCACTGTTATACACTTTAATCAGTTATAGCAAGTGGATCAACCAAAAACAGCATTTAGAGTTACATTTACGCTACTTGACGTAAAAATTTAATTGGGTATCACTTATACCCTATAACTTCTACCACCGCAAGCTTTACCGTTTTACTAATTTAAAATAAAGTCAGTTCAACCACGTTGCTTATGCTACTAGGCAGTCACTTAGTCAGAATATGACTGAAGAAAATAATCATCGTCATTAGTTTGATCATGTTGATTAGCTTGAAAACAGCGTTTGGTGGTGCTACGCTATCCAAGATATTTTTTACTCTAGGCCTATTGTCAAAGGAAAGCTCGATCATCGCCAACAGCGGTACTGATACTACAAACAAAATTAAAAAAATCTGTTCACCCGACCTTCAACACTAATTAATATATGTCTGCCGACAAGTCTTAAGTCAAATGACCAAAACTTCGTCATCACCGTTCTCCGTTGTATCTATGTGCTACCACTTCATCCATTAATTTGTTTCACTGCAGGTATATAATAGTTGTTGCTATTGACGCTGTTGTTTGATCTGCTTCCTCTATCTCTTTTAACGAAGCCTACTCGACGGTGCCACTTTCTCGGAGACTCCTCCCTTCTCAATCTATTTGTAAAAGCGGCGAAGTGGTGGAATGGCGAAACAGCGACGTATGTTTGTCTGGTTTAGCTATATGTCGACCGTTAGGTAAACCTCCGTTGCTCGTGTGGTGATGGTGGTCGTCGCGGCGGTGGTTCAGCTCTTGTCTGAAGCGAGTAACATTGTTGATCTCCGGCTGCTGTTCATCTGAACTGTCAGGGCGATCCCTCCACGACGTCGTCGCCGCCATCTCCGTTGCCCGGAGATGCTTCGACGTGTGAGGCGAGGGACAAATCTGCGGACGCATATCTGGGACATTCTTCCAGACTTAGCTTCCCGTCCAACTCCTGCGCGTCCGTATGTCCTGACGCGCAGCTGCGCAGGAACGTCGACGGAATGTGCTGCTTCCCGTTCAGACTGGCGACACTCTAGTGCTACAGCCGTGTCGGCAGTCCGAATATCGCCCGCCATGCAAAAAGGCTTAGGCACTCACTCATGTTACTCTAATGCGGAACAGACCAAGAATGCAGAATAGTATTCGTGCGCCAAAACAGAATGTACCAACATCGCCTATGAAGGAGCCACTATACCGCACCGATCGCGCACACCGCGCCAAAGCTAGCAGGGTCTGCCAAACGTTCTCACTAAGCCCGCAGAAGTCCACTAGCAAACACACACGAACCCTATTAGCCCGCGGTGAAGAGAGAGAGAGAGAGCGAAAGGGAGATAGAGAGCGCGATAAAAATCGAGAGAAAGCGAAAGACTCGAATGACAGCAGTGGTTATAGTGGTTGACGTTGCAGTAATATATTGGACAGCAAGACGATCACCATCCGTCGACAAAACCGGATGCAACTCAACTCGGTTGAAACAGGAATGCATCTGTCACCGTAACGTCATCACAGGAGCGGCACTGCTGCTTCTGACGTTAATATTGCCGCAGCCATCTCTATTGTAACTGCCAATACTATGACCTGTCTTTGTCCCGATGTGGTCCTCAAATACGCACATCACTATCTACATCCACGCACTCCGTAGCACACCTGTTCAGTAGGCTGCAAAAAAGCAGGGAGCAAGTAATTAGCGATAAGGAGCAAAGGAGTTGTTGTTGGCCCCGCTCAAGATATCTTCTTCTGCCTGCATACAGATAGCAAAGGGATTCAAGTCAAGTTGTTTAAACTGGCATCGAAACCCCTTCTGGATAAGAACTACCGCAAGAAATTCTGTATCTGCGCATATGCATAGGTGTCATCGCTAGTTTGCATAATCGCTATGAAGAGCTAAATGTCCAACATACCCAATGAGGACAGGTCTATCTCATATCAGCTGCCTGACCTAGCTGGCCATATAAACGCACAAGCAAATAGCTTTGCTTAGAGGAGGTAAGTTAAACTTCCTTCCCTGTAAGTTTAACTTACCATACCCACGCTTTTTTGTTTATTATTGGGCATCGGATTACGTGACTTTTTCGATGACGTCCTTGTAAATGGATGTGAACGACAAACGGAGAACATCGCATTGGACAGGACCATCTTGAAGCGACGAGAAGGTCCGATTTGTCGCGAACCACATCATCCGCCAACAGAATTCACCTAGACGGTCTATTACGGCCGGTCTAAAGGGTGGTTAAAAGCAGGGCACTGTCGTGTGTTTGACTTTTCAATTCTCATCAAATGCAACACCCTCTGGGATACCGTTAAAAAAGAGTATCGTCCTTTTTTTCTTTCTACACAGCTAAATTGACCAAAGACTAGAGCGACGCACTTAATCAATTTTGAAAGTACCTTTATTGCTTAACAAGTGTACTACAATGCGTGTGTATGTGGTAGCATCCGGTGTTTGGCTTTACGTCCCTCTAATGATGGGATCTGTAGTTCAGAATAATGACAAGACTGATAACTCGATTAATGGCAAAGAAACACAGACGAAAGACCCACACCTCGAACGGCCAGAATACAACGATATTAAAAATGTAAGTACACAAATGCTACTTCTATTGTTTAACGGGCTCGCCTAGATTTAAGTTCGAGGCCAATCATGCGTGTTACTTCAAGACAGTCTATTTGTAAAAAGAGAGAGCGGTATTTAAACGAGTGGATCTCTACAGCATGTTATAGTGGCGATTGCCGCTTCTCTAGTCAGTCAAATAGCCAATCTAGCTGCAACCGTAAAAAATAGCATTTTTCAAATATAAATTACACTATTTCGATCATCTGCTTACCAGCTGTTAGCTGGTTAATTATAGATTTATCCAGTACTCAATGTTGTCATCAAGCAAACTAATAAATAAATTGATGGTCAAGTTAGGCCCATAATGTGCACGATGCACGCCGAAGACTCCGTTTTACAAAGATAACTGTATATGCTTTTCATCTCCAGTTGTCATATTTTATCACTCTTTCTTTTAGCGAGTTCGCACGCTATATCCTATAACACACTGCGTTTATTTAGATGCAAGCACACCTCCAGACTATGTTCTGGCAGGCCCTAAACTTGGACAATCAAGCAAAATTATACATGTATATCAGGCTTATAGCGTACCAATGGCCGAATAATCGTCGTAGCCCTATGAAAGTAATATGGAAAACCTTAAATTCACGTATATGAAGAAAACATATCATACCATGGTTGACCGTAACTTACTCGTGTACCAGAACAGTTTCATGTTTCAATTTTGATCAGATCGTCTCCTTACGCGCTTTCAGATAAGCTTAAATGACTCGCGCCTTCACAGTCGATTCTCAAGTTAATTAGCTAAAGTCTACACATCACTGTAAAAAAAATGGTCAAAACTATGCAGTTAAATTTTGACGCCAAGAATGTTATTTTTGTCTAAGTATTTTTGTTAACAAAATGTCTCTGTGAAGCACGTATACTAAAAATTTTTCTCTAGATACTTTTTTAAGTTTTTATTTTTCATTTTAATTAATTGTAATCTGTGCCTTATTTTCTAGAAGTTTGTGCTGTTGCCGTTTACATGAGTGAAATTGCGTTCCCCTCCATCAGGTTGAAATTAAAAATGTGTTAGATTGATTCTACCTGAATTATATATTCCTTTGCTGTGGACATTTTTTCTAAGTGTCGTATCTAACTATGCTATGGTTGCAGAATTAAAGGCCGAGAGAGAGATCTGACTACACAAAATACTATCACGCGCCTTGCTCATGTAATAGCAAATATCGATATGCACTTTACTACGGTTATGTACCTGTTAAGTGGTAGTAGAACGTTCTGTCAGCCAAACGTAAGTTTTGAGCGCAAATGAACTGATCCTTTTGAAAGCGCTAGAAAGATGATAAATGTGACCATTAGAACCCACACCTTCCTTTGTGCGGCTGCTTTGTATTTTCAAATATATTTGTTGCTTATCCGAACATATATGGATCTTTTTGGTATTTCGCAGGAGCCAAACAGGCTGACAAATAGAAGGACGTATACCCTTTCGTGAAAAAATATTTTAGCGTAAGCCATATGTCAACATGTTCGGCACACCAAATTTTACATAACCTCTAAACGTAAGACAATGAA
This sequence comes from Tropilaelaps mercedesae, assembly GCA_002081605.1. Classification (NCBI taxonomy): domain Eukaryota; kingdom Metazoa; phylum Arthropoda; class Arachnida; order Mesostigmata; family Laelapidae; genus Tropilaelaps; species Tropilaelaps mercedesae. The sequence goes on along the minus strand of MNPL01003346.1, from coordinate 9,953 downwards.
AGGTCTTTTGCATTAACTAATATTAGAAATCATTTTATGTTTATAACGATAAGCGCAGTGAATATGTTAAAGAACGCATTATCTGTGTGGCAAGGATTGTTAGGTAAAAGTATATGGGTTCTGCGAGAGGTATTGAGGGCTTGTGTTTCGCTTCCAGCAGCGCTTCTACGAAGTCGAGGAAGACTTTGAAGGAAGTTGAGAATTGTTTACCTAAAGCGGATTTCTTCTGCTAAGACAACGACGACGACTTCATTCGTTTACACGGGAACTTCTATAAGAGATATCTACTGCTGGAACAACAAAATTCTCTGAGTAGTAGATCTCAGAGAACATTACAATGATTACTTGATCAAATGTAATTGTATTCTGTTTGCATGAATTCACTACCGGGGCATCTTCTTCGCGTACGCGTACCATTGGACTATTCATGATAGGAGCGTGTAGACCATCTGTAACAGGCACTTTTTCGATCATTAAGAAGTGGCTTTTCGATCGATGCGTTCGGTAATATTTGGCGGTGTATCAGAGAAAAAAACGCGAGATGTTCGTCGATTTTTTGTTGCCTAAAATCTGGAGACCGCAAGTTGATCTTCATAGTGACTTGGAGAATCATAGTATTTGCTGCCATTATAAAGTTTGCAGGTGTAACAATATGCAAGGTCAGGTATCCAGAACTTTCCAGTTAGTAAAGTTAAAAATGCATCGCAAACTTCAGTATAAAAGATATACGAAGCTATTCACACAGTACATGGCCACTTCTATTCCCTTGTCGCAACCTAATTTTTTGTATATTGTGTACTTATTTAGTTTAGGCATAGCACAGTCCAAATTAATTAATGAAGATATGTCACAAGCGAACTTTAACAAAAGTCAAATACTCAGAACATCGTACGAATACAACCACCTTTAAAGAAAGCAAGACAGCGGTTACAAAGTGATCACTGAGTCATCGAGCCTTTAATTTGAAGCTCAAGTAAGATAGTTTTAAAAATATACATTTTTCGAAAGTAACTGAATTCTTTAACTGAAGTAACTTCTTTGACTGAAATGACAACGTTTGGCCAAAGTAAATATCACTGTTTTCTGAAGCTGATACAATATAATTTTTTAAAATATTATCAATGTCAATGGCTATATGTGCGATTTATATTATAATCCCTGTCGAGGAAATCTGATTGAATAAATACTATAGCCAGTATTCGGCCCTTACAGGATAACTCCTCTAAATCCTCTTAATGCTGACGCAGTAAACAGATTTTAGCCGATATGTTTTGGTATCCACTCAGTGAAAACAGTGAGTACCTTATTAAATGTTATTCGCAACTCTGTTTCCTTCTGTTTGCACAATGTAATTTATTCACATTGCCAATAAGAAGGGCTTATGTTAATCCAAATGTTACATTTCTAAATTTCACTCTCCTCATTTTATAAATAAATGCCTTAACACTTCCTTCAAAAAGTCCTCTACTTGAAAATTGAAGCTGCTTGCTGTTTTCCGGGTAAATATACAGTATTTTTTCAATTTGCCCTTCCGTTTGTAATCGTATAGTAGACACAGATCTGCCCCGTAAATCAATAAGGTTCCAGAAGGTCAGTGGGTTCATTCGGGAATGTAAACATACCTTTCGGCCAGGGTATTCCAAGCCACACATTTTTCAGGGCTGACTATCGCCCAAAACATAACAAATAGTATCGCCTTTGCGTTACTCTTAGGTTGCAAGACGTATCTCATAAATATAAATGTGCAGCAAATGGAATGCATGCATCTATATACCTTTTCCAGTCACAAAGCGCACGCGAGTTTACCAAGCCACCTGACTCGACTTCCAAATCAACGTAAGTTCTTCAAAGCTTCCCTAGAAGCGCGGGCACACTTTGAAGCGTGTTACAGTACAACGCTCGAAATAATCGGAAAAGCGTGCACGTGGTCAAGTGGCGCGGAGAATTCATCAAAACTTTAGCTTTTCCCATAGAGATACTCTGTTCTGTATGTTTATAGCGATTTACATTCGTTTGCATGTCCTTGAATTGAATCAGATAAACCAATACCAAACATGAAACACTTGCTGTACACTGCAGACCCAACTTAAGTTTACGACTAACTCAGCGGAATCAAAAACGATCAGGCGAAATAGACCGAATAGATTAGTGAAAACTTATGGCATCTTGTTCAACATTTACTTATATAACGCACATCATATAAAAGTTATAATATGTAAAAGTTATCAAGTTTAAATTTTTATTCACCTTCAGTATAACTGATATATCGCTGTCATAATGAACGTATAGGAGTGGTAAGCTATGTTTTTCCAAAAATATCATGCAATTGATTTTGTGAGTATAGGGACAAGGTTACAGACTTGTTTAAATTACGCCAGATACCTTGGCACTGGCATTCATTTTAAATAAGAGCCATCTATCGAACGGTTGGTGCTACAATCTCACTCTTGTCATCTCGTCGGGGGCAAATGGCCCAAGATGAAAGAAAAATATGAGACGAAATAACACAGCCCTGCGCCACGATTTTGAAAACGAGTTGGGAGATGTCATGACGAATTTTTCTCAGAAACTCATCACTAGAATACCTGTTAAGATGTCTCGTGATGACATTTTTTCAACCAGCGAATTTCTATGTATCCACATGTGAGCGGAAGAAAACACACACAGAACTAAGATCAAATTCGTGCCAGCTTCTTCGGTGACATTCGAGAGGCTTCTGATTCTGAGTCGGTTTGCTGACCTCACTTTCCTCATCGGAAAAACACAGAAGACAGATGTCAGTCAATGCCATGAAAATTTTTTCCGTACGGGGCATATGTAAAAGCCAAAATCATCTTGCAGACAAGCCAAGCCACGCTATATGAGCTTAAATGGCTCCCAAAGATGTAAAAATGTGTTTTTGTACACTGATCGGCATAAACGTGATATTTGCTTAACCCTTTTTCAACTGATCTAATATGTAATGGTTCTGGCACTATGAAGTATTCTTCTGTCACTGAAGGTTTGTCTGAAAGCGCAGTTAGGACTGATAGCCAACGTTTGTTTAGCATCAAAATATCACGACATAGTAGTTTGTCACAACGGGACGGTACCGACTAAGCGATTGGTTGCAAAGATGGCGGTTGCCGTAGAAAGCTGCTACGATGATCTAATCGTTGCATTCTTGCCTTATCCATAACATTTCCACTAATATTGCACACATCTTAATTTTTGCTCCGCTCGGATTTACGCTTTTTTGGAAAGAAAGCTTATTCATACTTTGTTGTGCTTTTTTTCTGTAAGTGAATCAAATAGGTTGCAGTATCCAGGTGCACGGCTTTTCTAAACATTTGCAACTCATTAGACATTTGCAGAATTATTTACTTGTCAGAGCAATTTTTTAATTCGATGCTTAGCGTTACTGCAGAATTATGACTTTACATTATAATAGAGTGAAATATACGCGTCTAAATTCCATAGTATCACTAACACATTTTACTACAAAAAGTCTAGAGCGAATGCTGCTTATTCATGTCCCAGATATGGGCCGAAGAGTTCGGGCATACCAGGTACGGATAGTGTATCAAGAGACTCAATTTCTGCCATTTATCTCTGAAGTAAATTACTGCTATGCACAGAAATTATTTAATAAAAGCTGACTGAGTCGTATATCTATTTTTTTATAACTGACCATTAGCTAACATTTAACGTCCACAGTAGCATTTTTTGCATTACTCCGTAAGGCGGACCCCGTAAATGTAAATGTGCAACGACGGGGATCGAACCCGTCCACCTACGTGTCTTTTCCTGTCGCAAAGCGTATACGAATGCACCAAGCCAACAAACTCGATGAATCGTATATAAATTCTTCCATTAGCGGTCTCCTGTAATTACCACTGCGTTTCCTCTTTAGCCAAGTACCTGCACCGTGATTAAGCGGTAGTGATATGAATCAAGCAAAAGTGTAGACTATTCCCTGAGATTCTGTGTTTTTCCGTTGTCATCGTTGTTGAGGACGACCGTTATCAAGAGAAGTGTCTTGCGGAAAAGACGAGAATAGCCAAGTGTTCGTAGAGTAGCTCTACTGCTTGAAGAAGAGGATGCACAACGTTTTCGAAAGACAGCAGCCCAGTTGCTTCGTTTCTACAATAAGCTGCTATTTGTAATTTTACATATTGCGAAAACACTATTCTTATTATTATAAGTATTACATCATGCGGGTATTCGATCTACCATTCTAGTCACGACGACGTCTAGATGTCTGACATCTATATCTGATATCATTACTTGCAAAAATTATTTCAACCAAGTGGAACTATAGTCTCCAATATAACTTACTCATTTGAGATTTAGGAGCTATATAACATAATTATGTAACACGCACTTAATGTACGAATATATGTTTCGTCGTAAAATTCGACAGAAATCGAGTTAGTGCGAAAAAACTGTCCACGTCATGCAACTAGACCAGAGCTTACTTCTACATGATTCGAGTTTTAAACAGTGGGAGAAAATCTGATGTACGAACTTAAAGAAATCTGTATAAATTTTACAGCCACTTTAAAAATAAATTGGATTTAAATAATTTTGAGAAAATCAAATTCGAAAGTTTTTCATGAAAAAGGTGGAAATTGATTTTTCAAATCGAAATCTCAAGTAAAAGAATAAAACTACACGGGCAAGGTATTATGTGGACGTCATATCAGTACACATTCACTACGTATGTTAAAATCTTAGTGTAACCGGTGAATTTCTAGATACATTTAGACAATGCGGTCGTGAAAGAATTTCATTGCGTATTATGTCATTATTGTTCCTACATTTGAAGGTTCCCAACGATCATATATATATATATATATATAATTAATCGCCACGACTGAGTCATGAACAGCAGCAATGACATTAACGACGATTTTTTATTTAAAATATAGAAAATGTGTATTGTCATTTCTTGAGCTTTTTGGTTTTTTACTCACGCTAATTCGCCCTGGATATAATAGAGACAACTGTCTCTCTATCATATCGATTATGTTTTTTAGAAATCAGCACTAAAATCGGTCTGACGGTCGTTCGTCAGTCTCACTGTTCCTTTTATAGTAAAACAAACAAATTTATGCTACACAATTTATTGGCAACATTCATTTTATACGTCGCGACCAAATCCTTCACAAAGATCGGCATTGCTAACACCAAGTGGATCAGACTATTTCTATGTACAACGGGTACGCGTTCCAGATGTGCAGTTTTGATGCAATCAACTTTGACCATGTGTGCCCTAGCTAGCTCACCTACACGCCGTAGGATACAGTTTTTATAGGACACAGCTCTAGTCAAACAGTGCAACTACCGTTAGAAATGAAAGTTTGTGGGATTTCGATGCCCTATAGAAAGCTAGCACTCCTTTACGAGTTCTCTCTCTTACGTGCCTGTAAATGAAGTTACGGCAGTAGTAGTAGTTTCACTGCCGTATAGAACAAATATCCCACGTACTCAATATTGTTTATAGCACGTTGTGAAAGGTCAGTCGCAACCAAGTTCCTTCTACACAATAACCGTTTAGTTATTCATGACTAGGTTATCAGTCACGAAGAGGGTTACACAAACAATTGTTTTAATACTATTTTGTGAAGAATATATCAAATTAGTTGTAACTCCTTGAATTCCAAAGAATTAGAGGTTGTTACGATAGCAATTGTCTCTAATGTTTTCCAATATAAAACCTGGGTGGACACCCAGGATAAACTACGCTTTCTCCACTATCTCAGCATCGACCTAATAACAGGGGAATGCTCAAACTCTGCAAAACAACTTTGACGCAATGTTATGAAAAATTAATCTTCCCGTCTCGGCTAAAATCTTATTATTTTCTTAAATACTTCGACATGAAAAAGCAACACATCGTTTCAGTATTAGCTGCAAAGCTAGTTGCAAAACTGTATCTAATATGCCATGTACTTAGCTCTTTGAAGATATGCGAATATTATGCTTATCAAATGCACAAGACTCGATTAGTACCATGTACAGTTTCAACAGTTTCATCGAACCTCCGAATTTTATATGACAATGCAGGTGATAGTTTTTTTCTGTTAATCACATACTCACATAGAAAGTACCGTGCTTCAGAATTACTAACTGATGATTAGAAAAACGTATTTCATTTTTGACGAACTAGTATACGGTTGAGCTTCAATTTTTATATTACTATCATTTGAGGACTTGTATTAATTGTAAAACAAACAGAAATATATGTGTTTCAAGCTGCGTCAACATCTCCTTAAAGGTGCCACGGCGTATATGAAACAAAGCCAGTACGCCACCGAATACGTGAAAGACCCCTGGCGATTTCTGGACTAAGCATGACGATCGAGGAACAGCATGTTCTAGGTATCCTATCAAGTTGTTAATGCATCGCCAGGTAGGCTGATCTAATGCAATGTCCTCGATATAAAGAACTAGAAGGGGCCGAACATGTTGTAGGCAGAGCGGTTCGCTATGGCATTATTTAACGTGATAAATTATGTGCATAAGGAAAATGGGCTTTAGCGTTATACGTCATGTTTAAATTCGAAACTTGCACTGAGCAGTGAAAATGCAGTGGTCAAATTGGCCCTACGCTGTATTCCGAAAACGATCTTACTTTGATTGAATTCCCTTTGATCTTACTTTCGTGGAACAATCAGCCACAGAATTCAGTGTAAGCATTTAAGAAATATAAATATTGTGTCACGCATGCTAATCATTCGGGACTCTGATGGCGGTAGGCCGAGCAGCTTTCCAGGGTCTATTCCAGCATGGAGCTCGTTATTCCTTGACACCCACGATTTTATCATCTTGCTTTAGGATATTTTGATTTTTCTCATGGACATGACTGAAAAGTCCATAGCAGAGGGCGCAGCTCAGCATGTCATCGTTGTAGATAACCTACATAGGATTAGGCACATTTCTAAATATGCTTATCGTATGGCCAGGATGGGCTGCGCGTGGCCAACTTCTGTTAAACAATTCGCAAAGAAAGTTTAAATTCCTGCTGTAGTATATATGGTTATACAGGTGCTCTAATGGAGGATCCCAGTCCTGTAACAGCAGATACCATTTCTTCGAAGTGATATATATGTATATATAGATACATAGAGTGTATATAGATACTCTGCAGTTTTCCTAGACGGATAAAGTAATGCCTTCTGCAGCCAACTATATTATGATCACTCAAGTTACTTTGAATTTTAGCAACAACCCCAATTTTAAATCAGAATGCAATGCCAAAGATCGAACTGGATAGGAAGAAACAATGTTTTTCATCTTGCTTGCTCTAAGATGTTTGTACTCATCAAAAATCCTTGTAGCGAGCGAGGCGGTATTCCTTTATACTTATTACTAACAACACTAAAGTATACATGAAGACAGGAATTCTAAGAAACGGATAACGCAGGCTAAAGTGCCCCTATGCATTTGCACTAAACCAAATATGCCCAGAAAATCCAGTTAGCATGACTGGTCGTCTTTTTATGAATTATGCGAACATCTTCATTATAGTAGTATTGGTACGAAGAAATTATGTTTTTATATTTTACTAATAGAACCTTCTATTACAAAAATAAAGCTATACGGCAATATTAGTAAATATATACTTTTACTTGTAAGAAGTGTGGGTTACCTAAAAATTCAAGTATGTAACATGTTTAATTCTGCTCAGCGTGTTTCATGTTAAATATTATTGTGATCCATTTTTTATCGCTTTTAATAATACACGAGCTATTACTCACATACGTTAATTGTCAAAGTAGCATCTATTAATCAGATATATGTTGGCCGACTATATTCAAATAGTTCACATTTAGTGAAAGTAGATACCGCGGGAAAGAAGCTGATTGTGTCATGTTTGACTGTTTTCGCATGATAGCTATCATTCACCTACCTAATGACAGTTTCCGGTCAACAATAACGATACTGCATATGCTTGTTTTTCATTTGGTCTCCTCCCTGTTAATTGAATCGCCTCGAAACGCTCTATTCAATCCCATTGTCACAACCTTGACAGTGAATGAACAAAACGATCCGTGGCAAACTTAAGCGCAGCTACGAATTTGACATTTGCTTTGGCTGATCTAAACCATACTGATAAATTATCCTTAAGCCCTTAAAGGGACAGACTGAGGGCACACGCGGCTTTACATCAATTAAAAGTTACATATGAGCTACTCATTATTTGTAATGGCGATCTAAAAGATAGTGACTAGAGACAGACCTCTGACACATTGACTTCAGAACAATTTATTAATGAATCGTATAGATTTAAAAAAATACTAACAAATGATCCAAAACTATAGTTGTTATGTATCGTCGTGTACACACGCTTTTGATTGAATGTTTACCTAGCGCATGAAACCTGTATTATTTGCTTAAAAACGATTGAAGCTGCCCATTGTACCCAACTTGACGAGATCTTACTGCACTGAACGCTCAGATTGTGACAAAAATATTTAATAATTTACGCTTCGTACAACTACGATTTTATCTCCCTTACGCTGTTTCTGATCCCGGTACTTCCGACCGTCACTAGGGGGTTTTAAACAGACTGCCAATGGATCACCACAGCGTGCGTACTATCGTAATCGCCAACACGAAAGCCAGTTACTTTGATGCCCAAACCACACCCGTCAATAATTGTCCCGCAAAAAAATAGAGCACGACGGAATTGCGACACTACAGTTATAATAAAGCTAATGCAAAAATAAAGGAAAAAATAAATCTAATCTGTGCAAAAATTTGCCTAAAATATATCTTAAGTAGAGGCATAGATATAGCAAGAACATACTAGCTACCCCAGAAACGAAATTCAAGGTCAATGTGACACCTTCACCCAAGCACTTCCTTATAAGGCAGAGCTTATGAACTATATATTTCAATGCTAACGTATGTCGGATTTAAGATATTGTTCTCTAAATCTAATAATATATTTTTTTATTTCAGCTGATCCATGTATACAATGGGGATCAACGTAAGTCTAGATTTGAGTCGGTAGCCTTGTCTTTTAACTGATATATAGGCTGTTCATATACGTTAAAAAGAAAAACATACATGGAACCAGTGGTAAGCATTGTTCTCAGTCGATCCAAGTGTTATGCTTGCAGAAACACACTGCACATACGGTACTGCTAAAGCAGTACACCTCCGCTCACCTGAACTTCAGACTACGAGAAGTGTTGCCCGTCGATTCAGTGCTAAAGCTCAAGGCCCCGATAGAATTAAAATAATCCACCGTTGTACTAGTACACTGTAAACAATCTTTGTGGGGAATCAATGGTCGGAGATTAAGAGATTGAGCACAAACACCTGTACGTATTTAGCAAACGAGATAACGAGATAATATCACCAGGAGGCCAAAGAATATTACACTATGTTTAAGCATTTATAAAAACAATTGTTCTTTTCGATTTAAGAGCTGATGCAATCCAATTATGTTTCAAATATAGGTTTTAATACAATTCTTTTTGGCATAATGTTGAAAATGGCGTATACACTAATGTATCCGAAACATCTCGCTCGGTCTTTTAACTTGGCAATCGCATACTTATTTTTCTAAGATCTAAAAAGTGCATCATTTCTAATGGAACTACACACATTGACAGCTATGCGAATCATAGTTATTATATATAATTATAATAAATCATTTCTCAACAAATCTAGCCGACACTGATTTTGTTCTATGGAATACCTTACGACGTTAGATTTGTAAAGGAAGTGAAAGAAACCTAGCCGCGTAGGTTTTTATGTTTTGAAGATAATTTATATAACTATATACACACGGCAATTCTAATTGCAGGTCCAATATGTCCTTGCGGTTTGGTGGGACATACTCGAGTTAGGCGCGTAATTGGAGGCACTCCCGCTGACATAGAGGCATACCCTTACGCTGTGAGTAGTCTAAATCGCTATATATATATATGTATATATATATATATATATATATATAT